>JBCAUG010016135.1:0-10910 GCA_038406175.1 Haplosyllis leylae
GTCCCGGGGGGGTACTCAGTCCCAGGGGGGGTACTTGGTCCCAGGGGGGGTACTCAGGACCGAGTACCCCCCCCCCGAAAAATTTTTTTTGAATTTTTTTTTTTTGAATTTTTTTTTTTTGAATTTTTTTTTTTGAAATTTTTTTAAAATTTTTTTTTTGAAATTTTTTTTGGGGCCATGATTCCCCGGGTATAGGTAGGCTACGCCGCGGTCAGTATGCCTCTTGCGTTCACGCAGGAGGACTTTCTTGTTCATTTGTACTTCATAAACTTGCGTGCCTTGGAAAAGATGGACAATAGGTCTTCCTGTGCCATGAAGGGTTAATCAGTCTGTACTGATTGAAGTAAATTTACTCTGATTCATTGTGGGTGGATATCAAAAGATTAATGCGACTCTATCCCACACGCAAAGGTCACTGACGGCGCAAATTGTCAAAGTTTTAGCATCAATTAATTACTACTGCAAGGTGTGGTGGGAGGAACTCAGATTAAAGTATTACGCTAATGGTATTTATGTCAGCACTGTCACCATCTCCGTTCATAACCTTTACACTTGAATGTGGATAGGTGACCGGACAGCGTAATATCACAGTCAAGAATACTTGAAAATATTTTTGAAATAAGAATATTTCATATTATGTTTTGCCTCTCTGCGTCATTGTTATCATCGTCCTCGTGCTCGTTAGCGTCGTCAATAATTACACAAATATGCACACATGCATACACATGCAGTTCTTCAGTGGTATTTTACTTAAGAAGTGAGTGAATAATATTTTGGCAGGGTCTGCGATTGTTATCAGTCGTCCAAATATCCATTACACAATATTTGCACAACACATAAGGCGATGTATTTATCAGCTGCTACAGAAGGTGTTTGGAGGTTATTCATCGCTAGGTTTCATTTAGGGAAGTATTTATTATGACCGGGCCAGTGCGATAATAAAATTGGCCAAGAAAAAAAAAGGTATTTCACTTTATTTCTTTGTGAAGACAAATGCCCGTGAAAAGCTTTTCGAGTTTTTTACAAACAAACAGAGTTGGCAATGTTGGCATTATTGCCAGCTTTGCATTCCCACATATTTGTAGTTTTCTTCTTTATTTTCACAAACTGATGTTAGTAAATGTGAAATTAGAAATCACGGGGTACATGATGGTTGCATTTCATATAGATACACAGTTTATTGGACCATTTGAGTTTTAATGGCACAGCTAAAATGAAGTCGGCAATGTTGGCATTCTTTTATTGCAGTTTCTGAAAAACTCGTTCGTGATTGTTGTAACCAAAATGTATTGTTTATAACAGAGTATGTTATTCAAAAATCAAAATGCTTTTTCATTGTGAAAGTTCTGTACGGAATACATGTGTATTTTCGTTGTTGTGATATCCCGCTCGCCAAACCTTTAAGAAACAAGAGGCCCTTTTAGTCGAAGTCCAATCCCTGCTTTCCAATTGATTTTCTTCGACCAAGTAGCAAAAAGGCCACTTCGAAAATGGAGTAATGAAAAGCTTAAATAAAGTGAACGGACGGACTCAACTGATAACCTTACTTTCCCGCAAGCTTCACAGGCGGGCCGTTCGAAAGAAGACTACATATTGACAACCAATAGATATTGATCAGAAATTTATCAAATATTTTGATCAAACATTTGCAGTATTGAGCAGCTGTGTATTTGTGCACCGTTTCGATAGATTCCAATTGATATTAGATATTTCCGATAGGAAGATATGGACAGGAGAGGAGCGGCACAACCCACACACATCAAAGGGCAGTTACGTGCACTGACAGGCGTGGGGCCTTGTAAATATCGAGCAGTCGGTTGCTAATGCTTTCGGACACTTTGTCGTTATTCTATGGTAAGAATACGCTTTCATGGTCAAGTTTAGTTAGATGTGAATTTCGAAGGAAGGGCTAAAAAATTAAAATGTTTCCATTTCTGCCCATTTGCAAGTATTGATATATGGAAGGTACTCCTTTGAATCCAACCGTCATCATTTCGCTAAGACGTCTCAATATAATTCTCAAGATGCTATGCCTACCTACAGGGGAAAATTAACCTTTACCTCAAATAATTCCAATGTAGAATCTTTATTGTCGATTCTGTAATCTGAAAAATAAAACCCCATGTAATTAAGGAAGTTTACTACTAGTAATACTAGGCATCGGCCTGTTCTCTTGTTTTAAGTTGTCTTCATTAATTTTCATGCATAATTTTTGAACACAGATGAGTCTTTTTGAAAGTCATTCTGTAGTATGATAGCGGAAAGATGGAATTGGGTTGTGCAGAACTTTGACCAGAATACACTGTGATCCATGCCACATGTGGCCCATTCTTTTGGCCGTATTGCTGATCATAATTTTGAGTTAACAAAGCAATATAGTTGCATGACGTGTGCAAGATTGCCTTAAATATTTCGGCTGCACACGGACGGGATTTATGTGTTTTGGATCTGGAGTAGAACGAACATGGAAAGAAATCATCACTCATTTCACATCAGTAAACATCTACATGCGAAGTGCAATTCAATTATATTTTACTTTGGATCGTTTTTATTTTGTGAAATGAAATACCTGTAAATTATTTGAGTTTAAATTGACAGGAAGCATCACAGACGAATTCGTTCTTCTTTTCAAGCAGTGAAAGCATACCTTCAAAGTTTCCTTTTGGTGAATAGTTCACATTTACCAGAAAGAAAGATCTGTTTCAATTCATGACTGTGATGCGATCCTGAATAGCCTGGTATGTTGATTTGACCAACACAGATGTAGTGTCGACCCATTGTGATCAGTCTATTGGTCCCTCCTCTCCACTCTGCACCAGTATGTTCTGAGTGGATAGTGGGATCTGTGGTAGGTGAATAATGGACTTGGAATCTGAGTTGATGGGTAATTGAGTTTTTATGTTAATCATTCGGGATTCCCTGCACTGCTCTGGAAATGTGATGTTTTTGGTGCTAGAAAATGTACTGTGAAGGTGATTGTTTCCATGACAATGTTTTGAATATCATACCATTTTCAAAAGATTTTGCAGTCCTCAATAAATTTTACTGCATCTGGCACAGGACACCCACTAACTTGGGTTACTTTTGTATTTTTTATGGTCCACATAGGTACACATGTACGGTACACATAGTGTACGGGTACCATACTGTATTCGACCAGAGCATCTTGGAACAGCATAATTTTTTATCCAAAAACTTAGAAAATTTCCAGGAAGCATGGAACACACAACCTCCCCCCACCCACCCATCCCCCAGCAGACATAGGGAAGTTGGGCATTCAGCAGTTTGGGACTCGGCATCCAAAGTTGGGACACCACCCTCTCCCCTCCCAGTGGACCAAGGGAATTTGGCTGTAGGCAGATTTGGACTCAGCATTAAAAGTTGGGACACCCACCCCCAGGTGGACGTAAATACGATAAATGTATATGACTTTGTATTTTGGGATTGGTGATGCGCGGGACCATTTTGAGCCTCGTCCGGGGCGCCTCGTTTATTTCATACAATACTGACGTTATGGTGTTAAGTAGTAACAATTTGGCAGATTTTTATAATTGTATTGAATGTTTTATGCCTGTGACTCAAGTTAGTTCTGGATTATCTTTTACACTGTAATTCAAATAAAAATACTGCATACCATAAATTTACGTTTACGTTCAACCTGCAGTTTGAACGTGTATGAATAATGGTAGGTTTCTGATATTGTTTCACTGGTGTCCCGAAAGCATCAATATTGCATTGTGATTATCCTATCCACGGGTCCAGAAAGCAGCTACTTATCATGTCGAAAGAAAAATAAATGAACTCTTATGACATTATGTGCAGTATAAAGCGGATATTGTGCCGTCGATATGCTTCGTGGCCCATGTTGTTTGATTTCCCTGGTGGTACAAAAAGTAGAATTTGACAAATTATGCTCAACCTGAATGCTTGGTCTAACCATTAAGTTTCTACTGTTAAAAGAACCATTGTTTGGCAACGTGGTCTAAAATTTATTACAGTGGGATAACCTTCGAACCAATCCCTTCTGCTATTGATTCTTAACAAGAAAAGATAGTGAAATATACTTCGCAAAAAAGCCTACGAGTTGAAAGCTCACCATTGGATGTTCCTCACGTTACAATTTCGTAGGCAAGGGACACTTTTCGGCACTTTCAAACCTTGGGACTCTTAAATGGCTCTAACTCCTTAATTATTCATCATAAAGATCTCCCAAAAGTACCATTCAACTCATAACTGAATTCTACACACTTTTTTGTAAAAAAAAAACAGATCTTCATATAAAACTAGTAAATGAAACTGAAATATATTTGCCTATGTAGATGGAAGTTACTTGCCCTCCTGGCTAAAATGGCTACCAAAGGTGACCCCTAAATTTCTGAAACCAAATGTATTTCAGGAGATTCTTAGCATTTGACTTTTTTTCCAAAAAAGTTTTACACCAAAAATATTTGAGCCAAAATACATTTTAGAAGATTCTAAGCAACTGACTTTTTAGTCACGCTGCCTCAATCAGTGGAGCAACTTATCTGGTCACTATAGGGTCTGTATGCTGTGTCAAACACAAAAGTTTGAAAATTTCATCAGATCTCAAAAATTCCAAAATGAGAACATGTTTCAGACCATTCTGAACAACTTTAATTTTGCCCCCTCCCCTCCCAGCCGAAAATGAGATAACACCAGATTTGGCTTGACATATGTTCAGAGCGAAACTTTTTAAAAAATTTTTTGTTTGCATTTTTTTTAACATTTTTAAATTTTTTTAAAAAAAATTTTAATTGTTTTTTAAAACATTTCAAATTTCAATTTCAATCATCTACATAGGGCATTTTTAAGTTATTACACACAAAGATATGCTTTCTATTAATTTGAAACACAACCACTATTAATTTCAAAACAATCAGTAAAATGCTAATATGTACTGTATACTTTTCACTGGTGAACCTTCATGCATGCATAAACAAGTACAAGCTAATTCATGTGGTGTGACACAATGCTGATAAGCATTCTTGTTTACCCAAAAAAATTTTTAAAAATGTTTTTACCCCAAAAAATTCAGATTTCAAAATGCATCCAATTTTTTCAACATTTTAACCAAAATGTGTTTCTTGGCAACTACCTAACTATCTGTCTACCTCTCTTTCTCTGTCTTTGCTATCTAGTTAGCCATGTACCTATCTAGCCAGCTAAATCATAGAATCAGATAGGGTGTGACACAATGCTGTTAAGCATTCTGGTTTAAGTTTACACTTAAACGACCTAATGGCATGTCATAGCATGATGCATGGCAACTTCTTTTCCACAATTTGAGACACTTTCCATTGGATTTTTTGGGTCAAATTTGGACTCAAGACAGCTTGAGACATCTCTTATGACATTTTATTGTCACTTTTAAAATTTGTCAACTTTTTGCAACTCGAGGGCCATTTGAGTATTTTGCCCAAAATGGGGGGGGCCTTCAGAAAATCAAAGTTTTCTCAATGAAGGAGCGATAACTCATCAAAGTGTCTTGGGGGTTTTAGGTGAGCAGTTAACTAGGCTATAGGATGGTACAATTTTTGGGGAGTGTAACATACTTTGAGGGTGCTGCAGGACCTCCCAAAAAGGTTGTATTTTTTGCATTTTTTGACACATTTGCGATGGCTTAAAGGGTACTCAGGATTCACTGATTTAATCAAGAATCAGGCCATAGGGTGTTCTAGATACCTTGGTTTAGATTTTTGACTATGTCACTGATTGGCTGTTTTCTGGGCCAATAAGTGGTGACTTCTTGACATTCTTTGACATATTGGAAAGTTAGACAAATTTTCATGTGATGGGTGTTTGGATTTTTGACCCATAAATTGGCATGAAGGTGCCAATCTATCTAACTCAGAATTAAAAAAATTCAGAATTTTTTTCCTTGGTTGGTCTTGGCCATTCGAGTAATTGGCTGTTTTCCGGCCAAAACATAAATCATCCATTTACAGCATGAAGGGTCAATGATAGGGGTCCAATGTCAATTGATGATTTGTAGGGGACCTTTTCAGCTGGCAAATGGTACCTTTTGAGAATTTTTGCAATTAACAGTGTTCTCATAAATTGAATTTTTTTTGAATTTTTTGCAATTGGCTGCTGTTCATCTCATACATGGGTTGGGAGGTCAAAATTGATATGAGTGATTAATCCAATGTTTCTCTAAGGGTATGTAATGTCAAAATGAAAAAAATTTCATTGGGGAAGTAATAGGACACATTTTCGAGAATTTACTGGTTACGGCCTGTAGCATCAAGCAATTTGAATTATTTTTTTTCAAAAATGTTGAAATTAGATGAAAAAGAATCCCTAGACCCCAAAATTAGTGGTTTTGAGTGATTTGGTGATGTTTTCAACTTTAGCATGTTTAACATGTTTGCATGGTTATATCACTCTTTGCTCCTTTCTGAAGGCAATTCTTGTCAGATTTTGATGTAAGACCACTCATTTTGAAGTTTATGACCTGTTCTACAAGAATCTGAAGGCATTCTGCCACCAGGGGGGCCTATAAGGCACCTACATATGGCAAAAATGTGTCCAAAAATTGCTGATGTCAGTGATTTGGGGACATGTTTTTGCCATTTTTAGGTGCCTTAGAGGCTAGTTAGTGGCAATTGTAGCTCAGATTCTTGTAGAGGAGGTCCTAAGCTTCGAAATGAGTACTCAAACATCAAAATCGGACAAGAATTGTCTTCAGAAATAAGCAAGATGTGGAGCAAACTGCTAATGCTTGTATCTCCGAAACTGGACAAGATATCAAAATTTCAAGTACATATTTGGAATCAGCAGCAAATCTTACACCTGATAGATGTGATTTTGTAATTTTGTAAACATTTTTGAAAAACTGCAAATCATAGATCTAGATGACTCAGCACTTTTCAAAATCATCTATTTACAACATGAAGGGTTGATGATAGGGGTGCAATGTCAATTGGTGATTTGTAGAGGGCCTTCTTAGTGATGAAAAGACACCTTTTGAGAATTTTTGCTATTTTAAAGTTTGAGATTGAGAGATTGTGAATTTTTTCGATGGGCCACTGCATGTCTTGTACTTGGGTTGGGAGGTCAAAAATGTTGTTGAGTGGTCAATCTAAGATGCTCTAAGGGTATGTAATATCAAAATTAGAAAATCTTTACTGGGGCAGAAATGGCGGCACACATTTGTGACTTTTTCAGTTAGCAGCCCCTAGTGTCAAGCCATAGTCCAGATGTTTGACTACTTGACATTTGACATCTTTTTGACAATTTGACATCTTTTTGACATTTCCACTCCTACTGGAATGTATTAATTATGATGTCTTTTCAGTATACATTCCAGAACAGGAAATTAGGAATATCTTCGGTGACACAGAATTCACAAAATTGACATCTGTCACAAGATTACGTTCTTTATCACAAAGGTATTAAGACAGGTCAAAGAATATTCATTTTATGTTTTGCGTTAATTGCATTTGCACAGAGGAAATTAATGATCACTTTTTTGTAATAAAAAATACCAGCAATGTTAAGTTGATGAAGCATACAAAAGAAATATTTGCGTGTCTGTAAATTGATATCAGACGCCCAGGTGCTGCTGATTGATGCAGTCTCATTTCCCTGTATTTTATGACGTGTGGGAGTGTGGTGTGAGGTCTGGGAATACCAATATATTAGGCTAAAATCGAAACAAAAGTAATGGCCCTTTAAAACGGCAGAGCAACTGCTGAAATAATGCAGAAGTATTGGGGATAATTTTCAATTTTTTGTACCAACAATATATAACACTCAGAGACTGTTTTTGTATAACATTTTAAGAAAGGGTAATGGATTGTTGATTGTTCGTGGAGCATTGATTGTGGAGTATCGATTGTTCATCAAATGTTTTGTCTGAATAATGATGAAGTGTGGGCGAGTTCACCTTCTCAGTACACAAACTCATTCAAGAGTATATTGCTGTAAAGTTGTCAGCAATGATGAATAATTGTGAAAATGGAAGGTAGCAGCTTTCTTCGTTACTCTTTTTACTCAATAAACCACGATTTTCTATTGATTGTGCGTTCATCGTTAAATAAAAAATTAGTAAAACATAGTCTATTGAGCGTAGTCACGTACATTATCGTGCATTACATATTTGAATTGTCAGGACCATCTCGCGAAAATCCGGCATGAGAAATTTTACGTCTCTGTCAAATTTCGAAAGGACAATTAAATTGAGATTTCAACCTTTTTTGATGGTCCAGCAATTTTTCTCTTCTTAGATTACCAGACACTTGGACACTTTTCACTCATTCCTGGGGAAAGTGCCATCTGAACCATATTTGGATGATCACTGTATGTGCGCATGGGACGTAATGAAACCAAAATGCAGCAACGCAGCATTACACAAAATTTATCATTTGTTGACCACCAATACAAATCTTCGAAATTAGAAAATATGTAATATTCTTTTCTCATTTCTTTGTGACCGAATAAAAAAATTACTCCCTTTAACATTAAAAGACGAAAATACCACACAATAAACAGCAAAATTGCGTTCTCTTTGCAGGTATGTATGATGCGACGTTGAAAAGAGACTTGACACAGGTAACGTACATAAAATTTACCTTTTTCCATTTATCAAAATATTTCATCATGTTGGCTATTTATAAATCCTACAGTTGGTATTCACAGACTTCTTGGAGTAATTAATCGATAATAAATGACATTATATGGTTGCGAAATGGTCCAAATAAATGGGCATATTGCATGATTTCTCTTTGGTGTATTGAACCAGCGATTGGTGTCAACAACAACCAGTTGGACTAATTAATGTGGAACTACGGTAATTTCCCTAAAGAATAGCGACCGCGATTTATTACTGGGCTTACACTGGTAATTTCAACTGGAAAAATCCGTCCCACGAAGGGAGTTAGTTATGCAAGGTCCATTACATTGTTGTAGGGACAAGAATTGGTGTTCATTTCTCTTGAGGGGAAATGAAGAATAGAGTCAGGGTTCAAGTTGATGGGCAATTAAGTGGTTTGGAAACCTTAGGGGGAATCAATGGACAACGGAGAGTATGGCGACTTAAGATTACGGGGAAAGGAATAGACGCAAAAGTAAGATTTATCCTCTCAATCTGAAGTTCTCAGTACTTCAGGGACTTGTTGATTCCGTTTTGGCTTCTGTAAATTTGACCTAGATTTATTATTTGTAGAGCGTTTTTGTATGGAAAATGAGGTGATGCTTGGAAGTAACTATTAACTTCTGGGCCTTGTGTCCTGGATATGAACGTGTGAAAACAAATTGAAATCATATAAACGTATGACAATACACAATCATAAGAAAAGTCGCAGACTCAAATGTGTTTACTGAAATTTTAGTAATTTTCCCATGTGTGTGGCGTTACAAATTGGAATAGAAAGGAACAGATTTTGAAGGTCAAAGTTTTCACTCTTGTATATGTTGTGTGGAATTTGGCTCTTTTCTAGAAATCAATTATTTTTCAGAATGTTATGGTTATTTTGTAATGAAAATGTTCACATAGTGTCACAAAAGAAAGTAGATGTAAAAGTAGTATGCTCTTTGTTTTCTTCATTTGTGCTCCAAAAGGTTCCTTCCCTCTGGATGCGTCCATCATGCTTCCATTATTTTTTGTGCAGTTGCCAGCAACTGTCCCAGTGCTGATGTTTTTGTACCAAATAGATAGCTGGATCTGTAACAATGCCCACTTTGAAAGTTCATTGCGGATGGGCTGAAGATCAGTTTCAATGCTGATAAAAGAGAAGAACGGGTGAGATCAAGTCATGTGGTCCAACTTGGCATACAGTGTCGTCCAATGTTTTCATAGAAATCTTTGGATTTAAAAATGATACATTAATCGCTACATTACTGTTTAAACAATGTAATTCAACATGCATCCCATCAAACTAAGGAACCTCGTTCTGTAAAATGTCATTTAGATGGTGCACATCTTTAGGTTGAGGAGAAATCAAGTAGTTTTCAGAAGAAAGGAAAGCTGCCTGTGGCTTGTATTTTCCAATAAAGTAGAAAGAAATTGCGCTCGAAAAATTCAGGAGCTGAGATGGCGATCAGGAAGCAGCCATCTCACATCAACTGGGAAAATGAATGATGGATTTTGGGTTTATATTTAATGGGTAATTGAGTTTGTACAGGAGCAGTGGGGATCAACTTACATGCCTTGGGAGGGGACAGGCCAACGACACTTCGTCAGCTGCAAGGTTAGAAAGGCAGATTGTTCTCGGTAACGGGGGCATCGACTGTTATGTGAATGTGATGAAGTCAGAATATGATTTTAGTCAAAAGTTGATGTGTGCAGTATATTTTGAAGCAAAAATATTGAGAGGGTCGTACTTTCTTGGTGATTGTAATGGAAACTTACCGATCACACGATTTGAAAAATCCAACCGTACTTGACAATAAATTTATAGCAATGTATTTTTAGGTTTGATTTGCACAGTAATAGTGATCTTTTTGATGCAGGTACTGTCATAGCCGCTTCCAATGTGTGACTCTTCCAGTTGTCAACTTGAACTCGTGCCTTTATTTAAGATCTCTCTGGCCTGTTCTCTTCTGTCTTACGGCATCTTACATTGGTTCGTTAGTTAGGTTTGCTTGTGCAGACATCTGTGTACAGTGTTGACGGTCGAAGTTTTTCCAGTCAGTGCATTGGCAAGTATTTCTGACCTGTCACATTTAATACCTTTTACCAAGGTAAGCATGACACCAGTCAAAAACACTAGTCTGTATGAAGGCAGACACCAGTTTGAATCTCTGAGAAGGTCACATCGGCACTTGGAAGACTCAGACAAATGTACCATTTCATCAGAAAGATATTGAGTTTTTTAACCCTATTCCCGCCGTAATAAAATTTTCTAATAACATTACTACGCCATTATCAGATATATTTGTTTCCTTCA
>JBCAUG010016146.1:0-10910 GCA_038406175.1 Haplosyllis leylae
ACCTGGTGGACACTCAATTCTGACTGGGGTTGAGTTTTACTACACAAACCAAGACAGTGTAAATATTGGTGACATTTAAATTAATGCACAAGCGCTGCTTTTCACTTGGATGAACAGGTTTGACTGTTCGAATCTGTTTACTTGCTGTACAGTATTAACACTATTTGTTATGTATCTTCTCAGGTGAATTTAAGAAGCACGCGATCAAGTGGCAAACGTCGCCGGGGTGCCTGGTGGCGGGATTCCTGGGGGTGCTCTCCAGCGAGCTGTCTGTCTTCACCCTCACCGTCATCACCCTCGAACGCTTCTACGCCATCACCCACGCCATGCACCTCAACAAGCGCCTCTCCATCAGACACGCGGGTACGTAAAACAAAGTCTTAGTTTGGAAAATGCATTGGGTTTAAACCAAACTGGCACAGTTAACGACCAAATTTTATGTGAAAACTTGTTTTTGAAAAAATGCTGCAACAATAACCAATTGGAACCAATTTGTTGGCACGCAAAACTACTCAAAGAATATAAAGCAACAAAAATGAACACAAATTCAAAACAAATGAATAAACTCAAAATGAGATTCCTTTTTTGGCATTCATTTCCCCTTTCTGTACTTAATACAGAAAGAAACTTCCATAATTTTTTATGCTGTCCTTGGAAAAGTTCTGGTTTTTACTCAAATTAAAATCAAACCACAAGGACTGGCAATTAGCACAAAGATGGCGACTTGATGGCTTGACGTGGACACATAGAGTTAGATAGCTGTGTCGTATGTGTTCAAGGGTACTAACTCTATACTATTGGGAATTTATAAAATCCTTTCTTATAAAGTAAATCAATTCAAAAAATGTTTTAGTTTCAGGATCAATTTAAAACTTCAGGAGTGTCTGGAACTTTTGAGATCAATTATAATCAGCCTTTACATGTCAAACGTACAAAAAACATTAAGCTCTTTTTGAAAAAAAGGGGCCACGATTCCTTACACGCGCTCGACTTTCTGCGCACTAATGAAGCAAATATAATAAGATTAAGGATAATCATTGGGCGTGATTACTGAACTGGATTATCTCTGATAATCCTTAATGATGTAATACTCATCAAATACAGGGCCAGTCTGGGCCGGATTGTGAGGAGAGGCGGAATCAGATTTCATCAAAGGTAATAGCGATGAATCACGACAGTGGTGTTTTATTAATAGACTGCGACGAGGTGTTATGAATTGAATCATGTGAGAACCTGATACAGGAAAAGAACACTGTGATTTTGTAGTGGTGGATCGGCGTAGTCCTGTAGCTTAATGAGCTCATTGGTCGGATGTTACTTTTTACTACCCGCGTACGAAGTAAGAGGGATCGGAAATGTTTTCAGTTTGTTTGTTCACTGGGAGGGGCGGGGATGCTCCAGTCTCTAGTCGCAAGTCCCTTTGGGGGGGGGGGGGGGTATACCGGTCTCTGGTTCCAGGTTCCTTCCTAGGGGGTACGCCAGTCTCTGGTTCCTGGTCATTTCCTGAGGGGTACCGCAGTCTCTGGTCCCAGGTTCCTTCTAGGATTACCCCAGATAGGGTACCTCCAGACAGGATAGGGGTATCCCCAGACAGACCCCCCCCCCTCAAATAAAAGGTTACGCCACGACCGTTTGCGTTTTCACGCAGAAGGACTTTCACGCAGCGGTCTGAAGACCGTGTGGAAGACGAGAAACACTAATATATTTTCTAGTTACGTAATTTTGACCTTAAATGACTGAAGTATTTGAACCAACTGAGTACCTACTACACGATGATTAACTTTATTAGTGGAGACACGGTTGTCACAATAAATGTTGGGGTTGAGTCGATCCAAATAGAAATAGCGTTATGTTCCCTGAATTACATGGCCTTAAAATTTCCTGGGTTGTCGGGCCCAATACCATGTTTGCAAACACCCAACCAAACCACGTGACTGGTGACGTAAATAAGTCACGTGAACCATGTTGTCCCACAAAACAAAAAGATTACTGCTCTTTGATAGTGACGATGATTGCAGAAATGTTTATTTGATAGGGAACTCATCCCAGCTGAAGTTGTGATCACAGATTTTTTGCTTTAATGAAAAGCTAATTCTCTTGAGCTTATTTCTACGGAGAGATGTAGGTTGCACATCTGCACATCTAATTCAGACAATGTAATCAACCACAATTAAGGTAATCTCCTGTTTTGGCAACTCCGTATTGCGAAACACATATTTCCCGCCTTGCAGGGAAATGTCATCATGCCAGATGATTGTTGGTTAATAAGGCATGATCGTTAAATTGCTACACGTTTATCCTACTTTTTTTTTTCAACGTGAATACACATATCTGAGACATGTTTAGTCTGAGGTGAAAATGTCAGTTTGTTGTTGCCGGCTAAAAATGTAAACCTGTTTTGAAGGAAAGCCCACACCCACTATTTGATGGGTGACAAAATAAAATTCTGAACACCCACGAAAAATGTTACACTACCGTTCATATTTAGTTATTTGTCAGAGGGTCCTGGGTTTAAATCAAGCAAAAGTTTTGTCTGAAAGTACTATGCAGTACTGATCCAATTGAACAAATAAGAAAGACTGCATTAAGGAAGCATCTATCAGAATGACAAACAGGACACATTGATCTAACATTGTCTAATTATCTCTGTTTATTCTTTCAGGTTACATAATGGCTTGTGGATGGTTTCTCGCGCTCCTATTGGCCAGCATGCCTCTGTTCGGCGTCAGTGATTACCGGAAGTTCGCCATCTGTCTTCCGTTTGAGATCGGAGACCGAATCTCATTGGGTACGGCAATCACATCTGTTAATTTATCCTCAATGATATTGAATTGCAATGGCGAATTAAAAAGGTGCCTGAGATGAGTCCCGTCTTTTTGTTCGTTTATTTTCGAAAAAGAAAGCCCTGTCTTTCTGCTTTCTTCCGACAACGGCAAAATCCTGGCTCCACCACTGTATTACATATTGTAACGGATCCAAATAATATCAAACGGGTCACAAAAAGACCGTGACTGTGATTTATGTGTTTAAATTTCTTCCCTTCACTTGAGCAAATTGATTAAATGTGGGACTCAACAAATGAAAACTTTTAAATTCAAATTGATGTTGTAAAAATATCTCTCCTGCCTTCAAACCCATGTTAATGTTAACAAAAGTCCTAGATCTGATATCATTAAACCCATAAATCAACTATTTCTGTTTCCCTTAAATGACTTTCGCTGAACTCATTGAATTCAACGAATCGTGACAAATTCAGAAGTGGATCATTCCCAGATGTAGTGGTAAAAATGTTTTTCTTACAATATCTGGATAGATATATTCAGTGAAGCCAATGGCAAAGACTGAATTATATCAGCACCAGGTATGTTTCTGACTGTTGTTATTTAAGTATTCTTCCAATGATCACTTCAGGTTACGTCTGCTTCATCTTGGCGTTGAATTGCGTTGCGTTCGGTATCATCGTTTCCTGCTACATGAAGATGTACTGTTCGATCCGAGGGTCCCAGGCGTGGAACTCCAACGACTCCCGGGTCGCCAAGAGGATGGCGCTTCTCGTTTTCACCGACTTTGCCTGCTGGGCTCCCATCTCGTTCTTCTCCCTCACTGCTGCTTTCGGTTACCATCTGATATCGCTCAACGACGCCAAAGTGTTTACGATCTTTGTACTCCCGCTGAATAGTTGCGCGAATCCGTTCCTGTACGCCATATTCACCAAACAGTTCAAAAAGGACTGTTCCGTAATTTGTAAGAAGCTTGAAGAATCTGCGTTGTCTCGAAGCCTGTCCAGGTTCAGCAATCGGAACATCAGTATGAGTTGGGGAACGTCTCGAAGACCGTCGGCTTTGAATAGTTTCTTCATCGACCGAGGAAGGTACAGCCGAAGTAGGTCCAATTCCATCAGTGGTGCGAGTGCCTCCTACCACGATCACAGCCTCTCAGCGGGAACCAATAGCGAGGCAAAGGTCCTGTTGCATAGCAACTGTCATTTCAAGAATCTGAACAATGACAGAGGCATGGAAGACATCCCAGTGTTGGTCACCAACTACATGATGCCTCCATCTAACGCAGTCTGCAATGGTCACATCTACGGGTGTAAGGAGAACTCCAAGAACAGCAGCCCGAATAAAAATAATATCTGCTCCTGTCACAAGGGCCCTAGTGGCCTGCGGGTACCCGGGCGCGGGGTACCCGTCGGCGCGGGTTCGGGGTTACTCTCACTACTGAGGCTAAAGAAGGACGTGGATAAGCTCGGAGACGGGATGGACAGCGACCAGGAGGATTCCCCTGTGCCTCCGCACTCCTGGGCTCTACCCAGAGAAGCACAGGACTACACGGGGCTCTACCCGCTCATCCCGATGAGCGACGGCCCAAACCTCGCCGGGAGGACCCCGCGCCGGGGGCTCCACAAGGCCCGGAGCTACTCACCCGCCTCATTGGACATAGAGAGCCCGCTACATTCTCCGCGAACCAAGCCGGTGAAACACGTGAGAATAAAGAGTGCTCCCACCACTCCATCGAGTATGGCAGGCGGCAAGAGATCGATGAACCTGAATTGCTGTAACGGAAAACAGAAATCAGCCAAAACGTCCCCTGGAACCGAGTACCAGCTCATGAGGGGTAACGAAGATTCCAGTAGCATCGCCAACAACTCCAGTAGCCTGGCAAATGATTCATCCGTATTTGAAAACAATATCCGTAAAACTACCGACTCCGATTCGGATTATTTAAATCAAGGAACCGACAATAATAATCACGAATACGTCAACGTTACTGAGGAGATGATAAACGAGTTACAACGGATGAGAAACGAAAGCGCAACAAGTGACGAAAACTCGACAGGACCGCCAAACGAGCGATCCAGCGGAACCGGAAATGACGACATGGAACAGGAAGTGGGTGTTGAACTGGGCGGTAGAAGAGATGTTGAAAAACTGGTGGCCAACCGAGACGACGACAGTATCCGGATGGAGCCTGAAGGGTCCGAGTCAAAAGAAAGACTGAACGTTGTGAAACTGGATCCACTGTCGTCCCTGCCCATGTCGAAACGATGCATGTGTAACAATCCCAATTGCACCGACAAACTTGGCGAGAGAACTCCTCAAGCCAGAACCTTGACACCAAGTCCTGATCCTCTGACGATGAACAGGGACGTGTGGATTGGAAGCACGGAAAGGAATCTGACCAGTCCAGATGATGATCACTGTGTTATTGATAGTTGTGCGGCATATGGTGCTGGTCATGGCGGTCCATACAGTAAACAAGCAGACAAGCGAAAACATTTCACGAAAAAGAAATACGGTAGCGTCGATAACGATATGCTAGAATTGCCACCGGATGACCCCTACGGCAGGGATGCGTCTAGTAGTATGCCTGTCTTATCTATTACAGACGACGCCGACCGGAAGTCCAAGAACGGGAATGTTCAAAGTCGCAATGGCTTCCCGCCTCATTTGAATGGCGTCAAAACTTTTGCTGGAGCTGACGCAAATTCAGAAACACTGATTGCATGTCTTGATACTTTCAATGTGCCATTAAATTTACTACAGCAACAACAGGTTCACCCAAGGACCATGATTAACTATTCTGATTCAAAGTTGTCCACCATTCCCAGAAGTTGTGACCAAAGTACCAATGAACTCACTATGGGTGGAAGTCTGGGTTTTCTCACTCTGAACATACCTGAAGCACCAGAGAATGACGTCAGAAACAGTCAAGGCAGTGCTTTATGTTCGCCTGCATCGTCAAGAGGAAGTCACTGTTCTCTTAACTCACAGGGGAACGTTAAAAGCGAACAGGGTCTGTTTCGTTCCTTACACATCGGAGGTCGAGTAAGCCCGACTACGCCCGAACTTCACCGAACTGAGGTTCGACTGACTGATTCTATCCCGAAAGTTGTTCTCAAGCAGCCGTCACAGGAAGAACTGGAGCAACATTGCGACGAATCAAACATATGAGAAATGTTATTGAAGCCGAACAAGTTTCTGCAAGATTATGGACAAAAAACAGTTTCTATCTCTTCAAACTGGTCTTTCAATCAGACTTAAATTTTAATGGTGTTGCCTTGTATATTCAAACAGCTTACAGCAACAAAGATCGTCATTAACTAGTCACTACAGTCGAGTTTTCCCGTAATACACAAAGTTGTCGGTATTTTTGTATAGCTTCCAATAAGAATAAAATGGATCAAGTTACCAGCTGAAATAATTTTAATAGAAAATGAAACAAATCATGGTACATTGAAATAAAATAGATGTGACTGGTAACTGTATGTAAAATTTATTACAAAATGTAGGCAAAACAAAAATGACAACATTGCCAAATTTCTGTATTACGGAAAAACTCGATGGTTTTTTGTCTAATACAACTCGTGGTTCCTTTGTATTTCTTCGTGTTGCAAGGTGGGTTTGAGACTATGAACAATTATCCTACGGTATTGTGCGCTTGTATGAGACATAACATGTAACGAAGGAGTGTGAAATGGTGCTCTTGATCTTAATATTATATCTTGTATATCCCAGTAAATCTTATCAAACAGAAATTTCCGTTAATTGAGCTTTTTCCGATCTGGCTGGTTTTGGTTTGATTTATAGTTTTTAATTCATTTAATTGTTATAAGTTACGTGAAATTTACAAATTAGTGGTTCAAATTACAAGTTTATACGTGATGAAACTGAAAGCAAATTAAAACTACACAAATCAGATTAATTTCGAAAGGGAAAAATCCAGAAAATCAACAACAAAATATTTCCGGTCCCATGTGATGTCTTCCCTGTCTGAGCTAACTTGACATTAGCTTGTAAGTGTGAGACTTTTGAGATCCTTAGTCATGCTCTAATGACGTAACTAAATTGTCTAAGAATCGGATATATGACCAAAATACAGTCTAACCAGCACATACCAGGCCAAGTCAGGAAGACATCAAAACTAGAAAGGTAAAGGTCCCAAGTTCAATCCTCACTATGGGTAACATTTTGTTGACGATTTTTGTTTTCATACAGGAACTTTTCTCATGCCAATATTGTCATTTTTCTGTGTTTGTGAAAAAACCCGATTTGGCCGAAACTTTGATGTTTGAACTTTAAAAAGCTGAGATTATGGATTGCTGTAAAATTCCTGTTTAAAATTTTATTTGCTATGTAAATGTACATATTTGAGAAAAAAATTCATTTGCCCGCAAATTGATGCCAAATGTAATTACAAATTTATTGTGTAATTTATGCATATCATGTACAAAAATAGTTCATTTTACATAAATTATTTTCAATATTATAATTATGTGTTGTAAATCAACATTTTTGTGTACAGAATGTATATATGTGGCATTAACTTATTAACATATAAATATATATGTGAAAGGTTTATTGTGTTGTGGACTGAAAGGACAATTCTATTAGAAAGATAAAAACCACAATATCAGGAAAAATATAGGGTTGACATCCACATCCCATCCGAGGGTGTAAACTCATCGAGAAATTCTGGATCCGCCACTGGACAATGAACGTCTTTTCTTGAAACCAGTGAATGCTATTATCATGTATTTAGTGTTTGTCATAATATTAGTTATCTGTTCAAGACTTTCAATTGTTATTTGAACATTAGATACGAGCCAACACGTATACTGTTATTCGTTTCAGTTTTAGCTTACAGTTAAAAGTCACTTTTTATTAGACGAATTATCAAGTGTAAATTGCAATAAGTATTTTGACATTTTAATTGTAAATTCTGTACTTGATTTCTTCTTTTCTTTTGTAAAATACCTCCTGCAACTGAACAAAATACCAATACTGTCACCAGACAAGTATGATATTGAAGTAAAATTAAATAACAAATTAGTTAATGCTGCAGTGTCAAATAACATTTAATTCAAATTAAGTCATAGCACTGGTTTTGTTACCAAAATTTGAAAGGTTTTGTGGAATTATATTAGTAGAAACCCTATATTTCAAGACCACCTCACAAATGAAAATTTTTGCTGCAGTAAGCAGAATAACTGCTGTAAATAGTGATAGCCTAATCAATGGACAGGTCACCAAATATTCTGACCGTGGAAGCCAGGTGACCATGCGAAGGCGCGGTCGCAAAGAATTGATTCTATTGGTATCTATAATAATATACAAAAAGGCTTTGTGCATTGGGTAAAAATGTACTTAATCTGAGAGATTGTGATGTGTTTAAATGTGATAGATTGTAACAGCTCAGCATTCCTATTGTTCATTTTAATAAAATTATTACAATGTTTACAATTTGTGTGTTCCACCAGTTGATCAACTTGTCATCGCTAAGGTTGACCCAGTCGAGTATTTGGACAACTTTTTTCGGAAAACTGTAGTTCGTACCAACATAAAAGATGCGTTAATGTTCTAGCTCAGTCAGTTACAATACAAAATTTCTGAAGTGCGGTTCGTTTTGAATTTCTATTTAATATACCTAAGGTTACCTTATTTAAATACATTTCATTTGATCCCGTAGAATTTGATAACATAAATTTTAATGAGTTTGTATTTCTGACAAAATCTCACCTAATTTTAAATGAAAATACAATTGAAATTGACATAGATCAATTCATAATATAATAAATCAAATTGCATTTCAGAATAACGTGGTTTAAATAGTTTTTCATGCACCATTTTGTTGTCCAGATCAAAATCCTTTATTTCGAGAAAGCTTGATTGGATTAAAGATCCATCACTGAAGTTTATGGTTCGGGCTAAAGCCCTCAGACTTGGTCTCCCAGGCAGCGGGCACTCGGTCTGAGGCATCCAAGCAAAAAAACTTGATGGATCTTTCGTTCTAACCTGTTGGTGCGGTCTTAGTTGCTTCAGACCAAACTTTTTGTGGGTACTTCGGACGCACAACCAAGTGCCTACAAAAGTTTGGTCTGAAGCAACGAAGACCGTACCAGCGGGTTAGAATATTTACCCAAAATTGGTCTCATAAATCCAGTCCATTTTACTTTTCAAAGAACTTTGTATCCAGGTAACAGCGATGCCATAGTAACCTCGCGAAAAAATACTGGTAATTTATTTCTACGCAAATGGTTATCAAATCAATGTAGAACTTGTTCGTGGGGTCTTATTCCATTATTTATTTACATCAAAAATAGATTTACATTGTTGACTGATATTTAAAGTTTTGGAAAATAATAATTTATGAACATTCACACAGTGAATATTCCAAGTCTATGGGCTGAATTACAACCTGAATAAAGATGATTGTACTATTTTTTTGAAGCCCGATTGCATTTGTACATCAATTAAATATTCCGAGGCTGAACTAAGAATTTCGCCATGTGGGCGATGCGAATCTTCGTTCATAAATTAAAGTTCTTCGGGCTGAATGATTGCGTGCACAGAACAAATTAAAAGAAATCTAATTGATGTTTATCGATTAAGTTTCCAGAGAGTACAAAAAAATTTAATCGTGAAAAAGATGTTCCCATTCAATGTAAAAATGATTTCTACTATGGAGCGGAATTGTCATTGTCTCGCGCCACTTTTGAAGCTGAATAGTTTCAGATCAAACCAACAACACAATTTTTTCGCCACTATACTGGGCCCCGCTTACGACGACTAAAAAATATGCAAAACAAATTGTTCGTTGTAAGTACGTGCTCGTTGCAACCGAACATTTTCAATATTGTGGTCAGTGATTTTAACGCAAAGAGATCTGCTCGTTGCGGTCGGTGCTCGTTGTAAACGGTACTTAGTCTAATATATTATATTCAGATTGAACTATGAATTAAGTATTTATTCACACGGTCACTTCCCAAAAATTGGTTAATAACTTCCAAGTGCTACCATTGAATTAACCCTCAGTTGCGAGATAGCCAGGAAATATAGTCAGTCACAAACGATGACGGTCAGTGTGATCAGGCTCTAAGCCCTAAATAAAAGGCCACTCACTCACTGCCAGCAGAAGATAGTACAGCTCATCTGTACACGCATTTCCCTAACAAAGTTCATCACCACCACGATCATCTGTAAAGCGTCGATCTGCAGGATTACATTAATAAGATTTTGTGCTCTGTACAAGTCAATGCCCACTAAGTCTATCCGCACTCAATGCCCTAGGTGCGATGTTCTTTTCTTCGATGCGTAATAAGTCGCTACATCGTTGTAAACTCGGAGAACCCGTAGGTATAGTGATATGTCCAACATCACCTCAAGATCACTTATCGATTTGTCTGAGAAGCGTCCTTTCAGTTGCGGGTTTATCAACGCCAGCACATCCCAGGATGCACACTGTAGTCGAAGTGCCAGTTTTTCAATCGACTTTCCCAAACACCTTGGGCAGCCTTTCCACACCGCGCACTTTTCCACATCCACACACCCAATCAGGCGAAGCGTAACGGCCAATCCAAGCCAACCACACACGTCACGTCACAGACTTAATAAAGTACTTATCATGACGTCACTATTGAAGTGCACAACTACGTCACGAAGTCCGTAACTGGTCCGTTTACTGACGTCATGGTGGAAGCGAAGGCGCTCAGGTTGCCCATCTGGGTGAGGCCGCTCTGGATGTGGTTGACGTGGATCTCTACGTTGTTCTGGAAACAACTACAAAGAAATATAAAACGAAATTAGTTGCTCTTACTTTGCCGATGGAATGTTCAAGGTAGCCACACTCAAGCCAAGATAAAATTCCCCCTGATTTCCCCGTGTTCTCAACGTTTTACCTGTAAATCCCTTAATTTTTAAAACTTTCCTGTGTTGGGAGGTACATTCCCCGTTTTCCTTATCTTGTGGGAACCCTGATGTTGCAAGATTTGTTCAATGTAACCTTAGATTTGACAACCCGACTCGATCACAATGATGGTTCGTCTGCCC
Source organism: Haplosyllis leylae (assembly GCA_038406175.1). Taxonomy (NCBI): domain Eukaryota; kingdom Metazoa; phylum Annelida; class Polychaeta; order Phyllodocida; family Syllidae; genus Haplosyllis; species Haplosyllis leylae. Next base: position 10,830 of record JBCAUG010016146.1, read on the forward strand.
AGCCAGAACATAATTACCGCCCGCATTCCGAAGGAATGGGGAAGGTAATGTTTTAATGTTTTCACAGGTGTCTGTCCGTTC
>JBCAUG010016157.1:0-10910 GCA_038406175.1 Haplosyllis leylae
TTGAGTTTGATTTAAAGTTTGAATTAGACAATACCTACTTCGAATTAGAAAATGAAGCCACTGTACAAACAGTGCCTAATTGATGTTTGTTTAGTCATGATTTCAACTCTCTTGACACAGATCCAATTGTTTAGTGTCAACAAATGCTTGTTATTTCAACTGTTTTGACATGAAGTAAAAGCCAATTTTAAGAGTATCTATTTCTTTCTTCCTTTGTTGCCCGTCCTGTGCCATTTCAAAAGAAAATCACAATTTTTCCAAGGGATGAGACATTGGTGTCAGCTTAGCTTTGATGTGGCTTTCTAACTGAGTCAAATCAAGCATCCAGGTTGTGTCAAATGAGTTGAAAAGACCACACAAGCTCCTCTGATGTGGCCACTGTTTTTTGTTGAGAAGGTCGAAACCTGGTATTCCCAATGATCACTTTGACCCAATTAGAGAGATGCATCAAAGGCAAGCTGACACCTGTAGCTCATCTCTTGGGGAAACTTGTCATTTTAACAATGGACATCAAAGCCAAGCTGCCAAACTCAGAAAGAAAATTGAGAAATTAAACTGGCAATTAGATAATGAGGTGTTGACTGTCACACAGAAAAAGGCAAAGGAAGACAAGATATAACAACTCAGGGATCAAATAAAGGTCTTCAAAGGGCAACTGACACCACTGGTAGTAGCCAAAGTGGTCCAACAGTAAGGTTGGTATCATGGGGGGGCCAAGGGTAAAGCCTTCCTGAGGCTATGTACTGGGAAAGCCATTCAATGAACCACTTAACTTGACCAATAGATTGTAATGTAAACATTGGTTGGTCAAGGCAACATTGGTTGGTCAAGGCAACATTGGTTGGTCAACATTGGTTGGTCAAGGCAAGGGACCAATGGCATACAAGGGTTATGCAGCATTGAACAAACAAACACAGAAAGAAATAGATACCCTTCAAATTGGCTTTTATTTCATGTTGAGACAGTCAAAATAACAAGCATTTGTTGACACTAAACAATTGGATCTGTGTTGAGAGAGTCAAAAGCATGAGGAAACAAACATCAATTAGGCACTGTTTGTACAGTGACTTCGATTAACAAGATAAGATCTAATTCAAAATATTCCAATTTCTTCAAATTACACCAAACTTTTAAATGGCTCTAAAACTTTGATTTACTGTTACTTCAAACTAAGTGAGTCCTTAAAGTGGCTTCAATCATTGGAACTTCAAATTAACCATGTTAGAATTAACAGTAATTTCTAACATGGGAGAGATAGGGACCTTGCCAAAGATTGGGGGAATAGTTTGATTTAAGTGAAACTTCAAATTAACCGTGTTTGAATTAACAGGAAGAGACCTGTATTTAATTTTGAATTTCACAATTTTGAAATGACTACATTGAAATTAGTTTTCTAGTTATTGAAAGCCAAAGGGGTTCCACACTCAGTAAAACTACACAGGCTAAACAGCCGGATCAAAGTAGTGAAATTCCAACTGATAAAAAAACACAAAAAAATTCAACCTCATCCAACACACTTAAATTCACAAATAAATGTACTTTACCTTTCCAGATAAACTCAGTGATGCAGACATCCATAGACTATCAAACAATAAAAAACTTCTTCTGATCGTCCGCAGAGAATTAGGGTTAAAAGATCTAAATGTGAATGATGTTATGCTTGATAACCGCGGAGACATAAATAATCGTGTGGGGGGTGGTTCAGAAGTCTATGTCAAATTCAATGATTCTTGGAGAAAGAATGAATTGGGTTATCTACTACCTCTTGACAGGCTTGACAGGGAATCCGCTGGACAAACTGTAACATTGCTTGACAGGGAGAGCACTACCGCGACATTCTTTAAAGGAAGTAAGAGATTCACCAAAGCATTGATCATTTTTAACCTGAATGTGAGATTGAAAGAATCATTGCTGAATTTAAGAAAACAAATTTTTTTTAATCGATGTCCAAAATTGCTTTCACGAGAATAGATTTCATATGGGACTACTTTCAGGACTGAGTGATAATGTAGTCGGGGCCCTGGCAGATATCATCAGCGTAATCTTTTTTGGAGCTGATTTCGTCAGTGATATAGTTCTGGCCAGAGATTATTGTGAGACGGATAATCCTTCATGGTGTGGACTCACATGGGCGTTTATTGTAATTCCTTTCTTTATTGGAATAATACATTTCTTTCACAATTATCGCAAATCACACATACAGATACGTCATGTTTGGAAAGATTTGCGATGTATTGAGGTATGTTGTGAATCAGGTCCACAACTGCTGCTCCAACTGTACATTATGGTACTTACAGATTTGTATCCAGAGGCTACATCAGGTAAATATAATATATAATATGTATCAGGTAATATAAATGTAATAATATAATACAATATATGAGGTAAATATGCATAAATAATTCTACTTATATAATATGATGATTCCTTATTTTTTATTATTATCAATTACAGGAAGTTCCACGATCACGGTCAAACAAGTAGTTGTAATCATGACATCCTTTTTGTCATTATGTTTTGGATTTGCAACTAATCGTAAATTTTTGGAAGAAGATCGGGGAAGAGAATGGTCCTGGAAGGACGTTATGATTGATACGGGGTACAATCTATTCTCTATCAGTCCAAGAGTCATTGCCTTGGCTCTGTTCGCTTCGTACCAGCTCTACTGGTTCTGGATTCTCGTTGGTGGTCAGGTGGTGATAGGCGTTATTGTATCAGTTCTGCCTAAATGTTCTGCTGGATTTTATGATGTTTACGAATTCTTTGAGAAGACTCTTAACAGTTTTTTAAACAGCATGGGCTTGGTTTTTACTATGTTCTCCATGGGGCACCGTCCAAGTTTCAAATTTCATTTCTTGTATTGGATTGTAATGTACATAGAAAACATGGGAATGATGACACTTTGGCATCAGTGGAGTGATACCTGGTATCAGGATTTAGCCTTATATTATGTTGCAATAGCTTATCTCTTATCTCTAATCATAGAAGCAGTACACTGTTACATTTACAAACAGAAGGAGGGCAAGAAAAGCAATCTTGAGTAGCAATTTTAATTGTGTTCATAAATTGTAAAAGTAAACATTTATTAGTTCCATGTGATATAATCGAATGTAAGAAAGAAAAGTAAAATATTAAACAATGAAATCAAAGAAACTTTGTATGTTGTACAATATTCAGCTATGAACTGTACATTTAGATTTACCACCTGTTTTTGAAACAATATTGTACCAATTGAGACACAGACGTACACTGGTAAACATTTTAAAGAAAATTGTCCATGCACGTTAAAACACTACTGAAGCGTAAACAAAGACCGTTAGATTAGAAATTATCCTTTTGGACTTTTTGTTCCATTTTGTTGAAAACGACGTAACGTGTCTCACCTTTAATTTCCTGTTTTCCCTTTGTCGACATCACCAATGTTTAACACACACACTTTGGACCGACGACAATTTCCGCACAGTTCAGCCTTTCAAGCATAATTTCCTTTGGCATATTGACATGGAAGCATATTTAAATACAATTTACAACAATATTTTTCCACACACGTAGCTCACACACAAAATAGAAAAGATAACTTATCAAGATCAAACTTTGACAAACACAAAATCTACTACCTCAGTACAATATACCCATCATTTTGTGAAACAAGATAATTTCACATAATTTTGAAATTAATGTGCCGTCCAATAATATTTGCGGTTTCTGAGCCAACAAGCCTTATTCAAATTCATTACCAATCTGGATACCGTACCACGTTGAAGTGGGAATTATTTGTGGTGTCTGGTATTTGCAATATTTATTAATTACGCGAAAGATTGTATGTGTGATTGGTTCAGTGTCATTTTTATGAATAATACTTTTGAATGAGAGATATTGGAGATAATCAACCTGATGACTCATGTCCATTGATTGAAATCTGTCGTGCCATTTATTGGATAATCTCTTTCAATGGACATGGTGACACACACTACCCACTATAACAATGCAAGGAATCACTAGTATCCATCAGTTGTACCCAAGTAGTCAGCGGTGATGGTGATTCGTTGACAGTATATTATTCGAGAACTATGAAGATTCTGGCACGTCCTACTCTCAATATAATTGCACCACCAGATGACGCTCCTGAGCCTGCTCATAACATTATGTTTTATCTGAAAGTTGTTACGGATGAAAACAAAGCTTGACTGTTGCAAAGTATACAGGTTTATTTGATGTCATTTGTGGGTTCAGCTAATTTGTTGCATGTCGGAAAAAAGGATAAGCACTATTAGATCTATCCTTGACAGTTAAATTATGATGGTGTCCTTGGAATTTATTTAACAAATTCAAAGTAGAAAATTCTGTATTTATAAGAATTATAAAAAGTTCAAGTTACATTTCATTTTGTTGCATGATACGTTGATGAAAAATTATCATTACTGATTAAAGACCTTTAAGGGAACTTTCTATTCCTGATCGCAAGTGATTATTTTTGTGAATGATAATGAAAGTTGCCTTAAAATCTTTAAAACAGTTAATGACCATGGCCTTAGTTGATTATCAACACAATGCTCTTGCCTTTCAGGCTCGAGCATTATTTTTGATCATCAACAAGGCCTAGGTCATTAACTAATATATAAACAATTATCCTATGACAGCAGTGGAAGTACTGTAAGTGACAGCGGATTATCTAATTAAAGCACAAATATGTGACGCAACCAATACTAAGCTGGTAAAGCTACATTACAAAAACAAGGTACCAAAAATATAGCTCAAAAACTGTGTACACCCTTCAGTGTAGTACATTACAATAACCTTGCAAAGGTGTCTAATTAATAATGTATAAATACGATGTAGGTACTTTCAATTACTCGTCTCAAGAAATGTGTACATGCTACTATTACTTTGGGGAGTTTTCTAAGTCTCAGTCTAAAACTTAGCTCCTCATGGTCAGCAGTCAGAGCAAGAGTCTTTGCATCTCAGGGGGCGACAGCAGTTGTTCATGGGTGTCACTTCATGCACTGGACCTAGTTGTGAGAAAGGAGCTCAGTCTGTATCACTGGGTGGGGGGTTAAGATTGGGGGGAGCTAAGGGTAGCTCCAGCACCTTTGTAGATGAAGAACACAAACACTCAGCTTAAGTACAGTCTTTATTGTTGCTCCTGAGACTGGTTGATTAACATGCAATTGCAACAGGAAACAGTTAGTCCAAGACTCCTAGGGAGTGTTTATCAAGTGTGCCAAATATGTTTGTCTGTGTGTAACAGCATCCAATAGTGTTTCCTGTCTGTAGCATCCTGCTACAGAGTGTTCCAGTATTTCTGTGTTCTGCATGTGTAAACTTCTAGCCTCACCTGAAACCAATGGCAGAAGCTGTAATTGTGCATTCATTTGACTTGATGGAAGCCTACTACACTATAAGCGTTAGCCAGTCACTTCATGTTGAAGTACCTTTTAACCGCTTCTGGAGCATAAGCACACGGATTGCAGCTTAGCCTCTCGTCATTGCTTGAAGATTACCTTCAACCTGTTACACTACGAAAAGCTAAGATTTCATGCTTCTTGACAACAAGATACCTTTTCAAGACACAAGAAATTCGTTTACATCAACAAAGAATTGATCACCAAATGATCATTTTACTTTTCAAAATGAAACTATTGCTAAAGTTAAGTGATTCGAGTGTACTTTATCTTGTGATCAAGATGTAGCTAAATGACATAATCTAATCAATTGTCCTCAGATGATGTAGAAATCAATGTGTCTTTGTAAGAGACAACGTTCTTCAAAAATTCCGCACAGGTATTATATTTATATTAAATTAGACATCTTTTGTTCTGAAAACATGGAAAAGCATTTAATACTATAAATTATGCCGAGGGAATGATTGGATAAATCCAATTCAAAATAGAAATAAACACGAATGAATAAAATTCAATTTTATTTGATTTTTCTCTCTCTTCTTTAAAGTGCACTTTATTTTCAGGAAGACCTTGAGATTAGTATTTTTCAAAGTGATATTACGCGGGTAAAATATGCACATCGATGTGGATGATATGTCTAGACACGAAAATATATTTCTGGTTCACATATTCGAAATGTCCTTATCTACCTGCTGTAAAGTTATCAGGCGTTGACCCAACATTCTACTTTTTTACCCTCGCATTCAAAGATTGCTTGAATGTAATGTGTTCAGTCTTCCTATCCTTCCAAGTCATCATCACCGAAACCATCGTGGGATAGTGTTCGGCCCCATTAAGGATCGGGTAATTAAGGACCAGATGAGTAATGACCGGACATCTCGCCTACCGGTGCCATTGCATCATGAGACAGGGCAGCATGTAGTTTTGTGCCTCCTACTTGTCGCATTATCTTTTCGAGAGCGCTGGTTGGTTAAAAGGACAGTGTACAACGATTTTCGATCTGAAATTGAACTGCGTTCTACATGCGTTCACATTAAATCGTAATATGAAAATCGTCGCAGACAGCGTTGGTGTTCAGGATGTCACCATTTTTCAGGATATCACTATTTTTCAATTTGATTCTAAATGGCGCTGATGTAGTGAGCGACATTACTCTGGCAATAGATTATTGTGCCACAGACAATCCATGGTGGTGCGGGCTTACCTGGGCTTTTATAAGTATACCTCTTCTCTCGGCAATTCTTATCCTGCTTTCCCTCATTTTTACTTGCTGCAAAGATGATGGTGACACTGGTCCGTCTGAACTATTTTTTGTTTGGAAATACTTGGAGATTACTCTTGAATCAGGTTCTCAACTTATTCTTCAGCTCTACATCATTGCGCTTTCAGACGTGGGTCCTTCAGTTGTAAAGGGTATTTCATTATCTACTACAGTTTGCTTCATATTGTTTAATGTCGCAGCAAATAGTTTTACCACCGTTCAGATTTTCAGACTTTTATCTTTCCATCTTTGAAATGCTCACACAGGTAGCTCCAGGATCAGAGTAATGCAATTCTAAAAGCCTTATCGCAATTGTACATGTAATTCTGAGGATATCAATTGGATTCCTAAATTGTGATTCTTGTACTTATGACTGTCTTTGTTTTGCAGAGTTTCTTCACTGTAACCACTGTGTCAACTTTATTGGTTGTGTTAGCCATCATCTGTGTCATCATATGTAACATTTGGGCCATCGATGTGTGTTAACTGTTTGTAAGTTGTATTTGGCAACAGACTTTAATTAACCTCCTCAAGAACCCCCCAAACTGAAGACTATTGCTGATTCTGTCATTCTGCGTTATTTGGACACTGTATGATTCTGTTTGTATGTTAATGTGACCTCCTCAAGCAGTGACTGTTGATCTGTGCCTTTTCATGTTAAACCAGTCTCAGGAGCAAAAATAAAGACTGTGCCTAATCTGAGTGTTTGTATGCTTCATCGCATGGATGTCCGGCCCATCAGAAGTCTGCCCCCTCACCCAGTAGTACAGTCAGCAGCTCCTCCTTCACAAATAGGTCCAGTGTACGAACTAACACCCATGAACAACTGCTGTCACCTCCTGAGATAAAACTACTCTTGCTCTTCTCACTCACCTGGCAGACACTCAATTCTGACTGGGGTTGAGTTTTCCTACACAAACCAAGCTAGTGTAAATATTGGTGACATGTAGTGTTCTCCTACAGCGAGCTGCATGGAATATTGCAGTAGATCTGAGTTTGGATTTGTGGTGTCACTCACTTGGTGTAAAACCAATGTTCTTTGAGTGGAACTGGTCTGCATATGGATGCCTTGAGGCATATGGGATAGTGATGGATATAAAGCTGTGTGTGGTGTCGTAGATGTTGTTTGTACGATAGTAATTCATTCTGTGGCTACTGCACCTGATTGTGGTAAGAGTCCTGTATGTTGATCACTATAACGTACATCCGGTAGGTGACTCTGGGTAACTGCTGCATGTTGTAAAGGAATGGGGGTTAGGGAAACTGTTTCAGACTGTGTGGCAGTAGATTCTATCTGCTGAAATGTTTCTGATGTCATAGAAGCTGTTGGTATTGCAGTGGTAGATCGGGTACTTCTTCTGTAAATTAGTAGGTGAGATTGTTGATCGTTGTGGTTATTATTACCAGTAGAATTATTGTCTGTATTGGAGCTGAAGATGTTTCTAATGATATTAGAGAAAGGTTGAATTTTGCTGCCTTGGATCCTGTAGAATCTGGTTTGTCACTTTTGTCAGTCTGGACAGCACTGTTCTTAGTCAATTTTGACTTTTTACTCTTCTTAACTTTTCTGGGTCTTGATCTTTCCACAACAGAATTTGATGCTACTCTGGATACCCCTATTGCCATAGCAGTTACCTCTACTGAACCAGGAATAGTACCTCTTCTTTCTTCTTCCATAACACGGGAGTAAAATTGATGTGGGGTTTCTTCGTCTGTTGATGAATCATCATCTATCTTATGTTCTATGGGTTTATTATTAGATCTACTATCTTTACCTGCCATCCTTGGTTACTGTATCACTGTTAAGTAGCTCTATTGCTGATAATTTAGGTAGTATGGTCATTGGATTCTTGTTGTTTCTGTTTCTGTTTATATTGCTCAACTAACACTTCATGTTCCACTTTAGTGAGCCTCTGGCAATGCCTGGATGGAGCTGGCTCCTTTTCTGGTGTAATGTCTTTTCTCATTGTTCCTCTGCCAAATCCAAAATGGACCCTGCACTGTTGCCTTTTGTCATCCTGTTCTTCTGGATGTTCCTCTGGATTTTGAACCTCAGGGGTTTGTGGGATGGGGTCTTCTTTCATGTCAGAGAATATGCCTCATTGGTTATCAGTACCTTCTTCCACTTCTCCCTGATTTTCTTCATACACCCTCTCTTCAGCCTCTATCTATCACTTTAGATACAAATCTTCAAGCTGCTGATTTTCATCATCCCACCAGTCTGGTTTCTTATTTCGGCGATATGCTGCCTGTTTAGCCTTCTGCTTGAGATGAGCTTTGAAGCTCCTAGTCTTTCTGCCATATGGGAGATGGTCCCATGGCTGTGCAACTGTTGGTGCTTAGAAGCTGACTTCCAGAGAATTGGGGATACTTTGAGGGAAACTATAGTCTTGCTGTAAAGGGGCTGTACCTGTCACTGCCTCAAACAGCTGCTCCAGTTCTCAGCTGAGTGCATAGGCCAGTGAAGCATTCACAGCCTGTTGATAGTGTGTAAAATGATGGAAACTGTCCTCAAGGTCCTGCAGCTGGTCCTCACAATAATCTAAAAGTTCTTGTTCCCTCAATCGCACTTCTCTTTTAATGTTTTGAGTTTCGTCTTGTCAATCTACAATCACAACTTATCTCTCCTGTTCTGGAACTTTGGTATCACTAGCTGTTAGTCTTTGAAAAATGTTTTTGTGCCAACAAAATTTTATAAAATAAATAAATCCTACAACTACTAAAGTACAAAATACTGAAAAGGGATCCATACAATGCAGGTTCAATTTAGATGGTAAGGACCTCCATGTAAGGTGCATGTTCTGTGTACCCTTATGCTGGTAATAGAGAGTAACTCATAGTCATGTGTAAGTGCATTTATTCTACTCTAGCCCTACTAGCGGTGTGCTCTATATATATTTGTGTATGCCAGACAGCTATAGGCTGGTCTGGTCTGGATTTAGGGTGTGGGCAGAGCCCTCCCTGTGTGTGCTTAGGCACATGTCATACCCTGCAATACCAATCCACAATTACCAGAACACAAAGTTGACAGATATATCAATTATTTCTTACCTTGTTTTTCCTATGTTAAATTTGTTGGAGTTACTGATAAATTTGGTGGAATATGCCACTCAAACTTCTGATCAATATTATGTATGAAAAGAACTGACATGTTAAGATATGTGCAAGAAAATAAAGCTAAAACTGAAACACAAAAATGCCAGATCTGGCAGATCTGTCAGATCTGGCAACATTGCACAATTATGGAAAAACACGATTGATGCTATTATGTTCTTTAACACCTCAACATTGTTTAGTACAACAAAGTCATTGGCCAAGTGGGAGGCCATATTTGGCAATAATTGCTGGTAATGAAAAAGACTAATGCGCCCTGTAGAATGTTCAGCAAATTCTGACCTACTTTTGTATCCCATAAAAAGCCATTTTGAGACTATTTCCTTTAAAATATCCAAAATTTCACATCATTCACACCATTCAGTCTGAAATCAATATTTAATTTCAAAGATATTGAACCAAATATCCCTTAAAGTTGATTTTGAAAAGAATGGCAGAAAACACCCTGTAGTAAGTTCAGTAAATTCTAACTTTTCTCACTAGTTTTTACAATGGTGATCTGTGAGAAAATAAATTTGCAAGCATACATAAATAACTAATACATGTGCATTTAAATATAATACTGCAGTAATAAAATTTTATATCAGGTAGAGGAGACCTATGTTGGAATTTTTTCAGTAAACTTTTAAGGGATGCTTCTGGTATTCACAGATTTCCAACAGTGCACGTGGTTAAGACCAACTTCTTTTTGAAAGTCTGTCAATAATAGAGCTATCCTTATGCTTGAAAGCATTCCAATGCAGGTTGGTTCTCCCTAACATAAAATAGAGAGGGTGCATCAACAGTGGGTAACCCATTTTCAAGCGGGTAGGGCCTTTTCAGCACAAATTTACGTCACTTACAAAATTTAGGCTCGATATCATTAATCTACTACAGTACCTTTACAAAGTACTTAACTTGCTTTATTATATGCACCATGTCTAATAATGGACACTGCATTATAAACTAATTAAAAATGCATTTCTAAAATGTTACCCACTTGCTCCTGAAAACCCTCTCAAAGGACCTTCCAAAAATTGCTTCCAGTCCCACCCTTATTTCAAAGAATGTATTTCATTCTTAATTTTAATACCAATTGTGTACAAATAGGTCCTAGTAAGCTGCATGTAATCACAGAGTTATGAGACTCTTGA
>JBCAUG010016168.1:0-10909 GCA_038406175.1 Haplosyllis leylae
GCAGAGACAACAAGCAAAAAGAACAGATTCTGGACAGAATTTTTCACTGAATACAGACCAAATGAGCAGAGAGAGAGTCATTCATATACCATATTCTACATAAATATGTCAAATCAAGTTTCCCATCACAATGAATTCATTCCACTTTCATAATGTTCTAGAGCATTTTGGAAAGTCAAGCATCATGGAAAAGCAGTGAAAATATTTATTTGTCTCCATTTTCTCTGCCACGAGAACTTTTTAAAAACTTATTTCAAGACCAAAATTTGTACATTTCCTATTTTCATTACTCAGCCATACAGTGAAAAGATTGGGTTGTGTATTGATTTTTAATGCTTAGAAGGCCTTAGAGATCCACACAGTAGTAATTGGAAGAAATATAAACAGTGATACTCTGAGGATTTCAAAATATATCGATACAATCTTTGTATCAGAACAGATACTACACCAATATTTTCAATGGGGAAGGCCAAAAAGGCCTTCCCCCACAACTATATGAATGTTACATTTCTCTTTCTTTCTCTTTTCTCCTTTGGTCTGTATTCAGTGAAAAATTTTGTCCAGAATCTGTTCTTTTTACTTGTTGTCTCTGCTCGTATGAATATATTGGCCTTCAAGAACCAGCACACTGTCCCAAAGGGAAATATTCTGTCTCAAAAGCTGTTATTTTAAATCGGTTGTGCTCATATATCGTCAGTTCTACAAAAATGTGTCTGATCTTGCTTCCCATCACTACACATTCAGGATGCTTTCAGAACATACTGGAAGAGTTTTGGAAAGGCTAGTGTGATGGTCATGGATTGGAAATCTGGATTGTCTGTGTAACAAAAAGTTCTTAAATACTTATTTCAAAACCTAAATTTGAGCATTTCCTATCTTCATTACTTCAACTTAGAATGAAAACTTGAAATGATATATTGAAATTTAAATGCTGACAACACATTGGAGAACTGCAAACCACATTTAGGCACTATTAATTGTATTAAATACCAAAGGATTTGCTACAGATTCTTTGTAAGCATTGGCCTCGAAGGGCCAACACTTGAGTGTGACAGAATCTGTCTCAGAGCTATTATAAGGAGTTTCCAATTTAACACGGCTTTGAGACTCACACTGAAGTTGATTGAAAACTCCATATGAACAGGGAGCAATAACAGCTCTGAGACAGATTCTGTCACACTCAAGTGTTGGCCCTTCAAGGCCAATGCTTACTAATACTGAAAGTAATGAAATCTCTCTTGAAATTCTCTCTCTCTCTCCTGGTCTGTATGCCTTTCTTATACAAGCAGACACAATAACAGCATTCTGACATAACATTTCACTGCATAAAGAGCAGCAGAGGATAGGATTTTCAAGAGAGATTTCATAACTAAGATTTCAAAGCTAAGGATCATGAACACAGTGTGACGGTATGTGACGGTATCAATTAATGTCTTTTGTGAAATATACAGACCAGACAGAAAGTTTATGAAGATGGAGAATGTTTTGCTTTGGTTTATGTATTAATATGTGTAAGATTTGATTTTGGGGAAAAATTATTTGAGGAAGAAATCAGGGTTTATATCTTGAATGAATGAATGTAATGGAGAGGTGGTTACACACATTTTTAAATTACAAAGGGATTTTTTTGAAAAAATATTTCATTCTTTCTTTACTCCAGATTGTTACTTTTTAATTTGTAACAGTAAGTATGGATGAAAATGATATTTCATGCTTGTTGTTGAAAGAATTGACTTGATTATTAGATTAAAAAATGATCATTGAGTTTTGGAACTTTTTCTGTAACAAATGGCTATGAAAATGAGGAGAATATCAAGTTTCATATTCATATCTTCACAGAAAGAGATGGTTTAAATACTTATTTATGACTTGAGATAGTAGAAAGGGATGTTATCCTTTGAAATCTGTAATGAATTACTATTTTTCAAAACTTAAACTTGAATATTATTATAGTTTTCCTGACAGTATTGAAAATTTACACATTTTTGTAGAATGGAACATATGCACCCTGAAGGAACAGCAAAAAATTCAGACTAAAATGGAGATATCACTAATTTCTGACAAAGGCTTTACAATGTTAGTCTATGGGAATTTCAGTTTTTGAATGGTGCAGCCTCCACTGGTGACCTTACAAAACTAATTCTTGCAATATAAATTGTATAATTGAGTTGTGCACCAAATGACATAGCCAAATTTAAAGTTTTCAATTTAGAAGTAGGTTTAAAATGACAAAAACAAGTAACAATAGTAACAATAGGAGAGTCAGAAATTAGTGATTGATAAAACCTATTTGAACTGGTTTGAACAAGTTTGTGTGCAGTTATCAGAAATTACTGATCAGTAAAAAAGATGTATTTAGACAAAATGTTAATTTTCTTTGATTCCTCATACAATTAACTTTTAATAGTAGTTGGCAAAAAATTACACTACACAAACTTTCAAACTATGTAATAACTTTCAAAGTGGATGCTCAGATGTCTGTGATATTTGCAGATTTTTCAAGGGAAAAATCCCTGAAAAATTTCACGCATTGACTTTAATGGGTCAGAAATTATTGATATTGTCATTTTAGTCCGAAATTTTTGCTGTTCCTTCAGGGTGGCTAACTTCATAATTGATTAGTCACAAATCGCAATTTTGCGGATGTAAAATTGTTGATATTGTATTGTCATTCAAAGGCTTCCTTTGGTGGCAACAAAAATTTCCATTTTCAGAAAGGAATATCTTTAAAGTTGTTATACTCACTTAACTGAATGAAATAAATTATTGTGCAAATTGTCAACAATGATAGCCGGAATAACTTGAAGCTTTAAAAAAACTCACTTTCTGTTTTTTGATGCTTGAGTACTTGAATGATATATAGTTTGGCCACCAGGCCTATTGAAATCAATTGTAATCTCTATTTTACACAACACTGGGAGAGTAACATTTTTTAAAACTTCATGCTCTACATTAATTTTCTAAGTGGAAATATTCCAGATAAAAATATTGAATGAAATTAACTTCTTTGCAATTATAATGTACATATTAATACAATTCAGTGTTTATTTATTCCCATAAAAATTTCCATGGACTGCTTACATTCAGAATGCATTGCTTTTAGTCAACTGATTACCACAATGCATTGCAATTGACCACAGATCAATTGGGAAAAAACAAGGTAATGATATAACTGATGGCCAATGAAGTGGGCCAATTGAAATGCATTCTTAGACCATGGAAACTTTCAGGGAGACTCAGTAAAACTTTAAATTTGATAAAACTGTAAATTATATTTAGAAGGAGAATAGTCTCTTCAAATGATCTGAAATATGTTCATTTTCACATTTGAAACAGTGTGTAAATTTTCCAAGAACTTTCACTATTTGAATTTGATAGAAATAAAGTTTGCCACTGATTAGTCTCCTTGGGAGGCTACTGTGAAGCGCTACAGTGTACTATGACCGTGTACCAAAAGTGAGCACCAAAGGTAACACGTTGATTTCAATGGCTACTCGTTGTAATGAGATTTCCCATTAATTTGCTGCTGGGTGTTACTTCAAGTTTCATATATAAATGTCACATGATATTATTTTTATCTGATCAGCCTACAAAAATTTACAGGGGATCTGGTCATCAATGTTGAAATCTGTCTCTGATTTGATGCTTTGTTCCTGACCAAAAAATTGGAAATAGATTTCCTAACCAGTGTTGTACTTGAGGAACCATGAGAATAAGGTCTAGGTTGTCTGAGACAAAATCCAGTCTGGGTTATTCCAGCAAAATGAATTGAACGGAAGAAACCAAACTGCTTCAACGGAATATTCTTACAACTATTGGTCAGAGACCCACTTAATACGCAGATCTTTTAATGAATTCTTTTTAAAAAGATTTTTGCGAAAAGGTCACTCTGCATCAAAGTCCATTATCAAGCAGCTGCTCATATGTTTGCATGCTTGACTGAACTTGTTGCCGATCTCTTACGAGGGCTATTCTGTACACGGTTGAACAATACATTTCAGCACAGTCTAGCATCTTTAATTCTTGCAGCGACAATTGTAGGTTTACATGATTAGAATATTTTTGAAATTCTGTCCACTCGTAATCTTTTGGCACTGATAATCCCAACCTAAATGGGTGGCGTTTTTTTTGTTAATAGATTTATGAAATCTAAAGGTTAACCCAGCCAAATGACATTTCCTTCTGCATATAGGATAAGTAAGTTGAAAACCTTTCAATGCTACAGTTTATAAAATACATTTGTCTGCTATTGGAAGTATTAATTCAGTGAATTAATAAGTGCGTGATTATTATCTGTTTTAAAGCCTGCCACTAACCTAGGACCTACCAAATTTACTTTCCTTGGCCTTAGTACTGTCTTCATAGAAGACTGAGTTTTGTTCAATAATGTTCAACTTTGCTCATGAGTGTCAACTGGGTTCCCATTGATGTTACTATATTGATGAAATTGGCAAAAAGTCCTTATAGGGCATCGGAGAGAGCCACAAAATCACTGAGGCAAAACAAAGACAATAGCTATGGGGAGAGAACAAGCAAGGCCACGGACAGACCAGCATGCCCTTCCCAGGGCTCATTGCTCCTTTGGCTGCCTAATCATACACATCAATGTGGAACTTTCAGATTATGAGGCAATTTCAAACCAGCAGAAAAGGCATTTAAGATTGGATTAGCTGTTTGAATTTTTTTGTGGATACTATGAGGATACCTGTCTGTGTACATGCAAGAGATTGAGACTAGATTATTATTATATATTTCAGGTGGATTTTTAGTCTTGAAAATTGGATTCAGCTGATTTTGATGAACCAAAAACCGACTCCAAAACAAGGTAAAAAATACCAAAATTCATACTAAAATGTGTTCAAATTGACTTAATTTATATCTAAATCATCTAGAAATGTCTGAATTAGCATGGTAACATGTGCCACACTGGTACTTTTTGTCAATCTTGTCTTATGTTTCAGTGCAAGTATGGCACTCAGTGACATGTATCCATCTGAATGGAAAATCTTCTCCATTGTCCTTTAAAGCAAAGGGCATCGGAGAAGAGTTTCCACAAGTTAATCCCCTCCTTTGATGAATAGAACAAGGTGTCAAAGTCTCGAAGGTATTAATTCAGTGAATCAACTCGTGCTAGGTTATTAACTATTACTGAAAACCTTTCAATGCTACGGTCTATCAATACATTTGTCTGCTATTGGAAGTAGATAAATTTCATCTCAGAAAAAATCCGTAAGATCTGAAGTTGCTCTGATTATTTCAAATGATTGCAAAAAATTACATAGCTAGATGCACGATGTCCATTTTTTTCAGCACAGCCAACTAGGTGCCAACATGATAGAATTTAATTTATCTCAAATCAGACAATTACACCTATGCTACAATACTCTTGTGCACCTGAAAACACTATATAGAGTGAGAAATTGGACTTATGGGTGAACAAAGGTTCATAGCCTGTAATCGGGTAAGTCTGAAGCTAACACCGGCTTTGAAATCCATATTTGGACAAATATTACTCAATGTCCAAAACAGAAGTGCAACTGGCTGAAGACTGAACTGCTGATCAGAAAATGCCTTTGATTCCTTTCAAATAGACAAAATAATAGACCTCCACCCTCTTTTTGTACGTAGTGTCATGTTCTAAGTCAGAAAGTGTCATTGTCAAAAAGCATTTTACCTGAATTCCTATAGGACAACAATGAACATATTCTGTTGGTTTGTGCTACTTTTCCTTTTTATCACAATCTTTGAAATTGATTTCAGATTATCCTCATGTATGCGACGAAACGGCAATACCGCGGTGCTAAAACCCAGCTATTAAGCGAAAAGAACACTGAACAAAATGCTGTTAATACCTAGAAACCTACAACAAAGGAAAACTTATCAAAGCATCCTCATTTTTTATTCATCAATGACACTTTTGCGGATGAAAATTTGAAACACCAATAAAATAACAAAAAGAATTGTTCTTCAGATCTGTCTGTCAACAGCAAAAATTGTTGACCATCATTTACAGAGAAAGACCCGAATACGGCCACATTTGACATGCATTCTGCGGTGGTTGAAGAGAAAAGAACCCAGTGATTCATTGATTAACTGCATTTTCTTCCCTTGGTGTTCATAACTTTAGCACAAAAACATGATTGATAACCGAGTATCCTCAGTTCCAACAAAGTTAATCAAATTAGCACATCAGTTGTACTCAGAGTAGTTTCTATGAATGCTAAGTATTTTCTGCGCCACAGTCACCTATAATAAGGTCTCATAGAATCTTGCATCTCCTCTTACATCAATAAAGCACAGCTGTGCATAACAGTTTGGCGAAAACAATAAAAGGGAAACGATGAGTGGAAATCTTACTTACGTGCAGTTATTTTTCTAGTGCTCTCATATCCTGAAATTAAAGATAGCTAAAAATCCATCGCTAGTTCTGCTTCAGTGCACATTCAAAATGTACAGACCAAGGGTGCACAGCGTAAGTCAATGGTGTAGTCACCTACTATGTTGAGATTTTCGTCCTCAACCTTATTCTGACCGATCTGCCAATTCTGTGTTAAATAATTAAGCCTGTTAGATCTGCCATCATTTTCACTGATTCCAAATGTTTCGCATTCACTTAGTCTTAAATGACAGATAAAAGATTAGTTTCTCTAAAAAGTTTAGCATTTGCTTAAGGTTTAGCATTTGCTAAAGATTTAATAATACATAAACATTTGATAGATGAATATCTTGTCAAATATGATGGAGATGCTGTCTTCAAATAGTTTATAGTCAATGAAAATCACATTTTCTAGGACCAAATGAAATCAAAGTTCATATCTGAAAGCTGACCTTAATGGTACATGTTTCAGTCCTATGAAGCAATTTGAATAATCTTTCCAGGATTAATAAATTAATTCAAGGTAAAATCTGATGTGCTTGTTTCAGATAATTATTTAAATCAATCTTGAACACAGCACACCAAAATTGAAGTCAAATTAATTTGATGATATTGGGAAGGAAATCTCTGGGCTAAAAATTGCACAGGCTAAAAATGTTTGATATTTCTGTCATATGTTTGACAATTTTTTTTATTAAATAATATCATCTATTCACCAGTAAACCTATGACAGATATTAAACTTTTAGTAGATATCAAACTTCAAAATGAACTTCAACTTTTAAAACAATGTTGCCAGATCTGCCAGTTCTGTCAGAATAAGGTTGAGGACGAAAAACTCGATGTGTGGAGGTGCAGACTAAATAATGGCACAGAATGCAGGATTCCGGAGAACTGCATGAAATTGAGGAAAAATTGACCCATTTGCAGCACAGGCACATTTTTCTCATAGATGGTATGCACTAATATAAAAAAGAAAGGCCGAGAAAAGGCTAACGAGTACCTGAAGTCAGTGAATTTATTAAATCCTAAGTTCCCCTAAATTCTCCTAATTGTGTCTGAGTAAATATTTACTGCAAATGGTTCCTGAGAATATCCCTTATCTTCAAAGAACAAATGCAAACTCATAAGTATAGCTTATTCCCTCTACGTGTGGCACATGCCCAACCGAATTTGTCCATGGTATGACCTAATTAACAAATCAAAACAACAGTAAATGGCACTTATTCTTTGATAATACTTTGATTTTCTGAGAGGGTCTTTATCTGAGAAGTTATCAAATGCAGGTGGCATAAATTGAAAAATTTCAAGACTTAACACAGTAGGTCCAAGGATATGTCTTCATGCCACTTATGTGCAAATGTGACAAAAAACTTCCGAAAGGAAATGTCCTAAATAGTCTTCCCAATTCGCAATGGTGTAAAGAGATTTCAGTGTAAAAATGCAAAAGTCAAAAGGCTGCACATAAACCTGCCACCCCTACATTGAGAAAACGTTTTCTTGAGAAATACTTAAATGGGCCTGGTCATTATAAATTGACCAATAGTGTCCATGTGTCTGTTACTCTTGTGTGTAAATAACACAATAAATTCCAAATAGAAGTGTTGTCGTAGCCAGATTCCAGTTAGCACCCAAGCGACCCCAAGCTTATCATGTCTATAAACTATAAACTATAAACCTGAGCATGCAATAGGATTGAAATGGGCACTGGTCATACTTGAGTGACCTACCCACTGAGCACCTACTGCTAGGGTATGACACTAGGGTATGACACACTCTGTGGTACTTGTTACTTAAGGTAGCTGTTAACCTGTTTTGGGGATGATTATGTATTGGATCACTGACATGTAATACAACCAAAAGTACTGCAATAAACACATCAACTGTACAGATATCTCAATGTGAATCTTAGAGTTATCTATGTGAACCACTGAGACAATCACATATGCAAGATATTGGTATGCTGAATGAGTATGGTAAATACTCAAAGTAACCTGTATCAAGAGACACATCAAGTGTCCCAAATGGCCAATGAGAAATTCCCAATTAGTTTAAGTAAACCTAAGCCACCTCAAAAAGGCTACAGTCTATCTCATCTTTCTGAATTTTGCCTATGATTGAAAGGGGGATACCCCATATCTCCCTCCCGAAGATTTGAGCTTGATTTAAGATACAAATGTTAGTCATTGGAAAAACAAGATAACAAAGATAGCACCAAACAATGGATGTCCGAAAAGACAAAGACTGAAAGGTATTTTTCTAGCAACCAGGACATCAATACCTGCTTGAATCATGATATATTTCAAAACAGAGCAATATGTCCATTGAGTTCCCCGTAACTAGGCCATTCACACAAGTTTTTCGTCCTCAACCCTACTGTTGTATATCTGGCAACACTGTGTTAAAAGTTTACGTTGATATTTTTTATTTGTTGACAATTCAGGTTGAAGATATGCCAGTCAACAATTATTTCTTTATTCTATAAAAAATATGTCAATTTTTGTACAGAATGACTTAAGTCTATATAGTGTAAGTCAAATTTTAAATATCAATCTGAACCTAAACATTTAAGTTTTGTTAATTATTCAACACAAAGTTGGCAGATCTGTCAGAATAAGGTTAAGGACGAAAAAACAATAGACAAGCGTATTTTCACTCAAACAAAAGACAAAGGTCGAACAATTTTAATTCAATAATAAAAATGTCTTAAAATACGTCATACGTCAATAATTTAATAAATTGTTTTCATTGGAAACTTAAAATCTTTGGAATATGTTACTCATGAAAGCAGTCACACATGAATGAAGAAAGACTTCGACACGACATCTAAACTCTTAAGGTACAATTACAGAAACAACAAATAAAGCCTCTCACCATTGACTACATTTACCGTCACCATGATTTGGTCGCGTGTTTTTGATTCCGTGGTGCACATTGTGGTTTTGTTTCTTCCTTGAGTGGACAAGGAAACCAGGAATGTGGAATAAATAATTTATGGTTCTTTTATTTTATGCAGACAACGGTAAATCTTTCAAAATCAGGTGAGCATTTACAACAGAAACTTTCATATGTTGGGAATGATTAAGTGAAATCATTCAAGGGGCATATTGCTTGACTGAAAACATTGTCGCAAAGACTCAAATATTAAGAATTCAATTTACTAGCGGATCTGAGCTACCATTTGGCAATTTCTCATAGACCAAGACTACATGAAGAAGCAACATTTTCCTTTTCAGATTTCTCACTTTGTCAACATTTGAAGTCTGATTTCAAAGTATCGTAAGATGGTTGTGAGGTCAAAAACTGATATCAGAGTTTTGAACATAATTTAACATGGTCTAGGGGGATCAAATGGGGAACAAGAAATTGGTATTTTTTGGATAGTATCGGGGTCCACCGGCTGCCAATATTTGATTAACATCTTGCTAACTCTTTGATTGCATAATTTGTTGATTATTTATTACCGACCACATATATAGTACAAAGGAAGGTATGTTTTCACAGCTGTCTGTCATTCTGTCCATTGAGGGGGGGAGGGGGCGCGTGGGGGGTATGCCTTGTAATGTTAATGCGAGGTCTTTCTTTTATTTATTGATTTTTTTGTACCTACCTGGTTCATTATTTGTGACATAGAACTTATAAAACATAATTGACCATTTAGGATGCTTCCTTACATTGGAAATTTTGCTGTCATTTAGACACGACCTGTTACCTAAACTATTTTTCTTAAAAACTGAACCAGATTTCTGCATCCTAATTAAGGTTGTTATTTGTCGTGTTTCACGAGTCCGTGAAAACATGATTAAAAATGAATTAGCGGTTATCTTCAAAGAAAATAATTTGTTGATGGATAATGATAATTATTTAAACAGGAAGCTATTAATATTTCATGTTGTCGAACAAAATTAAGTGAAAGTCTCCAAATTTCATTTTTGTGTTTTACCTATCGTGTGCATGTACGGGATGGATGCATGACTCGTAGGAGAATGTGTACACCCTTTATTGTTGTGATGTAAAACTGACTCGGGAGATAAAACTAAACATTATCTGTAGGGATCCAGTGTGAAAATAGGAAAATATTTACTCAAGGGCAGCCAGGGATGAATTTATTTTACCTTTATGGGCCCAACAGGTATAATGTTTGGTAGAGTTGTCAATTGGAATCTTTTTTCAAAAATTGGACACTTCATTTATCAACCCCTTATTTTGAAAATTACTCAATTAGCCATAACTCAATCAGTAGTTAAAAGTTTTAAAGAAATCAAGAGAATATATTTTTTCACCTTTGTGTTCATTCATGGCTCAAATATATCACCTAGGGTATTCTAATTTGTCCTCTACAAATTTCCAATTGAAATTGAGCCCATATCGCTTTTTAGGTGGTTTAAGTTTACACTTAAACCACCTTATACCATAGCGCATGGCAACATCTTTTCGGCAATTTGAGACACTTCCCGTTGGAATTATTTTGTCAAATTTGGACTCAAGACAGCTTATGACATCTCCTAGGACCCTTTTTGGTCAATTTTGGCAT
>JBCAUG010016179.1:0-10909 GCA_038406175.1 Haplosyllis leylae
TAATAACACTAATAAAATTCCTACATTTTCCTACTTTGAAGACAGAAAAATTCCTACTTTTTCCTACTTTTGGTTGACAATTCCTACTTTTTCCTACTTTTTGGACCTCTCCTACCACTTTCCACCCATGTCAGGAAAGTTGTTAGAACCCAAAAACTGAAATATGAATTTCTCTGATTGAAGGGAAGGGGGTAGAGTATGTTTGAAAAATGAACGGGGGGCGGTCCTTCCATAGTGTATTTGAAAAATGCTGAAACTATAGAAAACATTCTGAAATGATGTCATCTGGCCTGAAACCTCGTCGAAAATAACAACTTAAGATCTCAAAAGAAAGGGGAGAGAGTTTGCCTCTGCTTTCTTTTGGAATTTATTCCAAACTCTATCCATTACTAGAATGCTCATTTGTTCACCATACACTGCACGCCGACTTAATTGGCCGTTCTGACGAACTAGCAACAAGATGCTTAGCTATTCATTGGGATTTAATACAACTTGCAGCAAATTCAGCATCCCACTGCATCACTGATTGCGAGAGTGGCCACAGCACAAGATGACGTGACAGGAGATGGCACAACTTCAAACGTGCTTATCATTGGAGAGCTCTTAAAACAGGCAGAGATGTACATATCGGAGGTATCTATGAATATTTGTTCATCCTTTCAACTTTCACACTGAAGAGACAAAAGACTTGATTGACAAAGTGAACGCTTTCTTGAAAAGGGACTCCATCCTCGTTTGGTCACGGAAGGATTTGAAATCGCCAAGAACAAAGCCCTGGAAGTACTGGACGAAATTAAAGTACAAAGCACAATGGACCGTGACATGCTCATCAACGTCGCTAGAACTTCACTACGAACGAAAGTTCATCCTGATTTGGCGGATTTGCTTACGGAGGTATGTCATTAGCTAAATCAAGTTTTTTTTTAATACAAAGAGCAGTCAATGGATATATTACATCGGAAAGCTAATTGTTTTGGGGACATCTACTTGAGAGTCGAGATACAAAACGAGAAATAAAATTCCTCCAGCAGAACATGCCAAAGAAATAAAATTCCTCCAACAGAACATGCCAAAGAAATGTATTTTCGCCCTCCACTAGACCTTCAATGACAATCACTTTGAGTTCAAAGTTACTTTGAGGAAACTGCACATAAAAAGTGACGAAAAGTTATGTTTACATTTTGTAGCACGTCGTCGACGCAGTGCAAGCTATCCGAAGAGAAGGCGAAGTCATTGACCTTCATATGGTTGAAATAATGGAAATGCAACATAAAACAGACATGGACACAACGTAAGTGAAAATAATTTGTTCCCGACTCAATTAAAGACTGTTCGTCGTGTTACGGTGCATACATGTGGACTTTTAGGACCGCACAGTTGGCATCAAATACTAAACCACATGACGTTTTGCAATTTTTTTTTGTTGTGATGAAAATCTTCACGGTGCAAATAGAGCAGAATTATGATTTTTTGCAAGTCGTCTTGAATAATGTTATTTCAGGTTGGTACGTGGCCTGGTAATGGACCACGGAGCTCGTCATCCTGACATGAAGAAACGGGTAGAAGATGCGTACATCCTCACGTGTAACGTTTCACTGGAGTATGAAAAAACGTAGGTTTCTTATGGTTCTTTGATACGAAAATTCAAATCCGCGTTTCCCCAAAGAGGGGAATGAAGAATAAGACAACTTGTATTTGAGGCAAAAAAAAAAAAAAAAACCTACTCGAGTCTTGGCATTTTGAAAGGGAAGATACCGGTTTCAACAAATCGATAGAAACAAGTAGAAACAGATTTCTGTACCTTAACGACATTCTAGATTCGCAGTAAGATTTTCGTGTTAGTTTATGTAAGAAAATAAATATGACAATCACGTTTCACCTTACGAAATGTGTGAAAAGGTTGGATGATTAGATTTGTTCAAAACTACACATTTAACAGAATTCTGAATAAGAATGCTCAACATTAATTTCAGAGAAGTAAATTCGGGATTCTTTTACAAGAGTGCTGCAGAAAGAGAAAAGCTTGTCCAGGCCGAGAGAGCTTTCATTGATGCCCGTGTGCAGAAAATCGTTGACCTGAAAAAGAAAGTATGTGATGGAAACAATAAGGGATTCGTTGTCATTAACCAAAAGGTAAGTTGCAGATTTTTGTGATATGCTCATAACTTTTGAATTGAAGAAAACACTGTTTCAGAGTCCAGTCATTCAGACCGTACAGTACCTTATTGGAAACAAGAAACCGTTCCAGTTGATAAAACTACTGAGCTAGCAAATGGGTTTTTGAAAATTTCAACGGCACACTTACAAATGTTCTCCAGGTCAGGGAATTTTGGAAAAAAAATGTCAGGAAATTATGACCATTTGACCCATGTCAGGGAATTGTCAGGGAATTTGGTTATGCAATTAATTTTTTTCTGAAAATGATTAGCCTTCTTTTGATTGCATACCTTTTCCAAGTCCTAAATTTTTTGTTAGCATTGCTTGGTTTAGCATACATTCCCATCATACTTTTTTCAAAATTCTCCATTACTATGACTACTATTTTTCACATTAATTGCTTTATGGCAATCACTTTTGACTTACTGATATTTTTAATTGTTTGTGAATAGTAAAATAAGTTGTCGGGGAAAAAAGTGATATATCAGGGACTTGTCAGGGAAATATCAGGGAATTTTGAACCAACTCAAAATGTAGTGCCTCGTCAGTAGTAACTGGAAATAAATATATCCTGTGTGTTTCTAGGGAATTGATCCTCTATCTTTGGACTTGTTGGCGAAAGAAGGCGTTGTTGCCTTACGTAGGGCTAAGCGAAGGAACATGGAAAGACTGACACTTGCGTGTGGCGGCGTGGCAATGAACTCCGTAGAAGACCTCACTCCAGAATGTCTTGGACACGCGGGACTTGTTTACGAAACAGTACTGGTGAGCCGGTGAAACGTTTTCAGTCACCCCCCACCTCTTACGGCCGGGGGGGGGGGGGGGGTATGAAATCAGAAATTCTGTTTTCATTCAATCCCCCACCCCCTAGGGGCGTACTAACTTTTGATTTCAATCACCACCTCCTTGTGATGGTTAATCACCCTTTGTGATGGTTAACCAGATGCATCACCAACTGTAAAAGTTTTATCACCAACTGTAAGTTTTTACAGTCGGTGATAAAACTTACAGTTGCTGTCCGGTGTAAACCCTATGTAAAAGTTCCATCACTGACTGTAAAAACGTACAGTCGGTGATGAAACTTTTACACCAGTCTGTGACGAAATCCAGTTAACCATCACATTGCCGGGGGGGGGGCATACGAAAACGGGGGGGGGGGGTGAATAAAAAAGTTACACCAGTTCGAACATTGCTTAACTGGATCTTTTCACACGATGCTCAACCTAACCTTGTGATTATTGATTAAACATTTTAATGTGTCATTCACAGTGTTATTGTGAAAGAGCATTTTTGCCTAGACTAATGATGTTTGATGTCGCTAAATGTACTGAAAAACACAAACGGATGGAAGATTAAAAATAATAAGTAAATTGTATATCAGCTGTGAATACTTGTAGGGAGAGGACAAGTATACATTTGTGGAAGAGTGCGCTAACCCATTGTCAGTCACATTGCTACTAAAAGGCCCGAACAGACACACACTTGTTCAGATAAAAGATGCCATTCATGATGGCCTGAGAGCAGTGAAAAATGCCATTGAAGATAGTAAGTCCTTGTGTTTTTTCCCCGATTCTAACAAATTTTATAGAAATTTGTTGAAATATAAACCTCCGAAGTAGGAAATAATTTGGATCTGTCGTGTTGCAGATTGCATTGTACCTGGAGCGGGTGCATTCGAAGTTGCAGCTCATGCAGCTTTAGTTAAGCACAAGGAAACTGTTAAGGGACGCGCTAGATTAGGTAAATATATTCTCATCAAACAATTCCGTTTAACACGGGAAAGGATTTTTTTGAGGAGTGTTCAAATGTACGTTTGCAAAAAAGTGTACATGGTAATAAAATAGTATTGCAGAAACGTTACAACGTTCAGGATGCTGTAGAATTCGAAACCACGAACATTAAAAAATCCAGAAAGTCCGAAAGCAGAGCCATTTACTGAAATTGTATATTGTATTTAATTAAACCCCAAATAACAGGCCAGACGTAATTTTACTGTGTGCAAGTTATATGGTTCACAAGTAGTAATTCCGGAAGTTAATTGTTTCATTTAAATTAATAGGTGTGCAAGCGTACGCAGATGCGCTGTTGGTTATTCCAAAAACATTGGCTGTCAACTCTGGCTTAGACGCCCAAGAAACAATAGTGAAATTGCAAGAAGAGTTTACCTCAGTCGGACAACCCGTTGGGCTTGATATATCTTCAGGCAAGTCTTAAATATAATATCATTCTATACACATACAATTGTTCAGTTGAGATTTGCCTATACTGGCCCATTGTGATGGGTAAATGGTGAAACGAGAGGCGAAAGGGACTATTTAGGCTGAAAATATATATTACTATATATATATTATATTATATTATATATTATATATATTACTGAAATAATATGTTCTCCTCAGGTGAAGCGTTGATACCACACGATCAAGGAATAGTAGACAATTATAGAGTAAAGAGACAACTTTTGCATTCTTGGTAAGTGAAATGTTAATCAGGAAAGTTTACACTTTGTCCAACGTTTTGGTGTAAGATCAATTATTATTGATTTTTCTGTTCGTTGCAACCAGGTGTCCACAACTCGTTTATGAACGGGACTCAGTGTATATTTATTTGTCCGGACACATTTATTAAACGTTAAACAGGTCTTCAAATAGGCAATAAAATGGGAATATTCATTTAAGAAATGTAACTTTCTGTTTTTCAGCACCGTAATAGCCGGTAATTTGTTGTTGGTGGATGAAATCATGAGAGCCGGTATGTCTTCTCTCAAGGGATAGGTTGACGGATGACAGATCATTGTGGAACAGACCTTAGTAATTCTGTGTGTTTTGTATCTGCTGATAATCTTGATTAATGAGTGAAGGAAATTCAAGAGAAAACATTTTAAGAATGAGATCTGTTGCAAGCGACTGTGTTTAGATTGATCATGGTATGCGCCATTGTCTTTTGATGAATGTATGAAGTGCTTAATTAATTTTTTTTTCATGGAAAATAAAATTAAACCACAGTACCACATTTTTGTACATTTTCTGTATGAAGAAGTTAGAGCTGT
Organism: Haplosyllis leylae; assembly: GCA_038406175.1. Lineage (NCBI taxonomy): Eukaryota > Metazoa > Annelida > Polychaeta > Phyllodocida > Syllidae > Haplosyllis > Haplosyllis leylae. Next base: position 5,207 of record JBCAUG010016179.1, read on the forward strand.
ATCATGCGAAATTTAAATAACTTGCCCAGTAGGATTACCATCACAATTGATCAGGGAACCGTATACGAAAGGCTAATGTACCTGGTCTGTCCTGCTTTCCAAAACAACGAAATTGAAACAGTATATCATGCCTCAAATATGACGCCGCGCACGTCCTACGCAAGATCCAGATATTTACTGAATCAGTTTGACGTGCTGACGTTTTTCAATACAAGTGATAACATCGTACATTTCTCAAATGAGTTGTCTTGTTTGTACTTTTCAACACTGGCGTATTGTTCGGAGTCGTTTCGACATTTTTCAATTTAAGTGATAGTGTCGTACATCTTTAAAATAATATTTGTACTTTTGACAATGGCGTGTTGCATATCTGACCACAAAGTCCACAAGTGGATGAAAGAAACTGTTTGAAAACCCACGTCATTCACAAAATTAACCCTCTTCATTTGTACTGTATTTTAATAAAAATACTAAGCTAAAATCATTTTTGTACATACATCAATACTGAAACACTTCAGAAAAAGAAAAACCGATGAAAGAGAAAAAAATTAAATCGGTAAACAACTGACATATGCAGGACATAATGACCGTGTCGGACTGTCAATTTTTATTCAATCTTTTGTCTCGTGAGCTTTTTTTCTCGAAATCCAACAAGTTTGATGTTGAATGTTAAATCAGTGTTGTGTCGTCTGGTGTTTTGCAGATTCAAATTTTCTTTTAGGAAAAAAACACTAATAAATCTTGATTCTATACTATAACATACTTTTGAGCTTTGCCATTACCAACTGCATTATTTACTAAAGGTTTTCTTAACAGCACCGTGGCTGTTCCACAGTGACTTGTAGGTATCCTTCATTATATCCATTTTATGCCATTTATAATTTGTCCCGTCAACACTGATGTATCTGTGGGTGAAATGAAAGTTGTTTTTTGGTTCACAGAACTTGTAGATACTCGAAGCTGTTGGTCTCTTTAATTCATGCAACCACACCTTGCACTCTTCTGGAGATTTTTTTATAACTTGACAAGGTTGAATTGTTCCACCCGATGACGACCGTCGCAAATTACCATTTTTCTGTTCTGCCGAGTATTTTGTCCTTGCTTGACCATGTCTTGGTGAAAAGGTTGTGGAGGGTGTAGTACGCTTGGGTCTACTGAATGTCATCATAGTAAAACCTGGATCCTTTGGGAAAAGACCAGGATATCTGGGGCTGTTTGTTGGTTTGTAGTACCAACTCATGGACGTAGACATATCTACAAAGGAAGATACACTGTAATGTTCACGGCTCTGAAATTATTTTTAGATCATATAATCGATTATGAAGTGTCCTCATGTAAAATCAATAAACCATAAAATACAGTACTGCGCATATGAAAAAGCCGTGGAATCAACTTGTTCAGAAAATACTTGAACATTTTAGGTTGACAGATAATTCTGACTGAAGTCTTACGTTGGTTATCTGTGGGATTTTTTGGAAATATTTTCGAGCGTCTGCGGAAATTTTTTTTTTACTTTCATATTGAACGTATGGAAAGGATGAAGAGATTACTGACTTTTAAAATCTATAGTTAAATTGTCTTACCTCTTGCTATTCCCTGTGTTTCTTTTGGAAATTGTGACCACTGTCCAGAACACCAATCTATGAGAAATGCAGTAAATTAAGGTTAGCGTAGATCAGTCGTGGAAGGATTCATTTCTATGAAATCAATAACAAGTTAATTGAAAATAAGGTAGAACTTAATTATCCGATCACTGTGGTCTTAGTCCCTCTGTTTGTCTGTGCACACTTACAAACATTTTCCAATTTTCACAATTTTATCAGATTTGAAAAATTCCAAAGGTAAAGTGTGTTTGAGAACATTCTGAGCAACTTTGGTTTTTGTCCACCCCCTCCTCCCACCAAACGCAGATTTGGTTGATATGTTTTCGGACCTCACCTGCAGAGACTCCCCAGGCAAATTTTGCTGGATTTTAGTTCTGTACCTTGTAAGGAACAAAACGTTGAATGGAACCCATGGCCTAAAACCAAGCTATTCCAATTTATCTCGGGTGAACCAGAAGGTGAAATAAAAAAATTCTACCTAACTGAAGCACTTTCAATTTCTTTGCATTGTTTTGTTTAAAATTGTAATTTCATGACATGTCATTCTACTTTGAAGGGATGTGACTGCTGAATGCTGAAATACTTACCATCACTTCAGAAAGAGGCTAAACAAAATGTCATATCATTTTGAGAAACAAAAATTAAAAGATATTCGGGTTTTTCACGATACACGCTTCTGTCAGATTATCTGACATCTTTATACAGGGAAGAGCAAAAAAAAATTCGTCATTACCCCCAGTGAGGTTGGAACCCAGGACCTCTGAATCCTGAGGCCAATGCTCTACCACTGAGCTAAATCACTATTTGGTTGTTTGTGTGAATCATTAAGGCCTGCCCAACAGATTCCTGCTAGCTCAGTTGGTAAGGCATTAGAGTGATGATCCGGAGGTCCTGGGTTCCAACCCCACTGTGGACAATTTTTGACAACATTTTTATTGCTCTTCCCTCCGTAGAGATCTGTCAGATAATCTGACAGAAATGTGTATCGTGAAAAACCCGATTGAACATATGAGCCTGAAGTTTCTGATATTTGTGGCACTGGACTATTTGGGTTTTTCACGATACACGTTTCTGTCAGATTATCTGACAGATCTCTACGGAGGGAAGAACAAAAAAAAATCGTCAAAAATTGGCCTTAGTGGGGTTGGAACCCAGGACCTCCGGATCATCACTCCAATGCCTTACCTACTGAGCTAGGCAGGAATCTGTTGGGCAGGAGATTTCTGGAGTGAGCTTTGTTTGTTGAGCTAAAATGGGTGTTTATTCAAGGTACACTGCATTTCGAAATTCAATTCACAGTGGTTGCAATTTGGCATCTTGGAATAGACACAGACCAATATGTGGGTTGTAACATACATACATCTGAATTTTATTGACTTAAAAAGAAAATGAATATTACACAGCCTTTCCTTGTGTGATCTGATAATTGGTCTCTGTGTTTATCTGCCACGCGAGAATGATTTCAGTAAGAAACTAATGTTGGCTACATTCCAAGACATTCATAGCAGACTGAATAACAGTATGAAGTTAGGCATTCAGAGATGTCTATAAATGGATATAGTTACTGAGGAAGATGAGGATTATTAAAGAAAATCGGACAATTTTTTCTTGTGTGGATTATATTTCAGATTATGTGGTGGTCTAAAGCACAATGATCTGAAAAATTCCCAGACTGTCAAATTAACATTATTCAAGTTGAAGGCAGACTCTTTAATTTCAATGAGTTCTGTAGAAAAACATGGCACGGTGGAATATCAGACAGAGCATCCAATGATTCTTAATAAGATAAATCGTGAGGTAAGGGCATTCTCAAAGAGAATACCCACACCGAGGGATTTATCTGATTGAAATCACGTCCATTTGATTGCTATTAGAACTCAATTGATCTATGAATAAAAGGTATTGTTGGGGAACAGCCATTGTGGTAGATCTAGGTGATTTTTATGCTTCATTGCGGTCATCATTATTGAGTAGGATTTGTCACTTGGTGTAGTCATACTTACTCAGATTATGAGGTTTGGTGGGATTTCCTTGCATTTGAGGTTGAGGTGTCTTGGAATGAACATCAATTTGATAATTTTTGTAATACTGACTTCTTGGTTGGCCACCACCATGTTCTCAGATGAAGATGATTATTCTTTGTCAGGATTGACTCAAGGTGATCCAGAATACAAGCAAATCTCACGTAGCAGTGATGAGGAGTCTGTGGACAATTTTCAAGCATTGTTGGAAAGTGCTAGGAAGCTTGCAGGTGGTGAAATTAATGATTTTGGCGACTCCGTGTTTGAATTGAGTCAGGTTGAGAAGCCATTAGAGAAGCCGTACGAGGAGGTGTCGGCTGCTATTTCTGGGTGTACAGAACAGTTGGAAAATGTTCCAAAAGTTATGACAAACTATGGTCTGGATAATGGGAGTGATGTTGAGGTAGGTCTTGAATTTGTACTGTATTGGCAACTGCCTTAAATTTGGGTGCAAAGTTCGTAATTTCATGGCTTCTCAGCAAGCTTCTCCTTCTTCTTCGAACCTGTTAGTCATGTGACCAGCAATGCTGGTCTCTGATTGGTTGAGCGATTCTAAGTGTCACTTCAGAATGAGGCTGTAATGGTAGACGTAATTTCTCATGTACGTAAACATGGAATAAAAATTGATTTTTAGACTATTCTGGAAACTTTGCCAGAGGGCCCACCAAGCAAAAAAGCAAGGTACACACCTGCTGTATCTGACATAAGTGACAGCGAAGTAATTGAGGTTGTTGATGAGGAGGAAAATGCAAGCAAAGTTGATGTCACATCTGCCAAGCCATCCCTCGTGCAAGTTTTTGCGGAAGCTTGGTCACGTCGTTGCCACAACAAAAAAGACCAGAACTCTACTGCAAATGCAATGAATCCCCCCAGAACTGCACAGGAAATGTCTGAGCTTGCTAAAATGAGGTTGGTATAGTTTTGTGTAAAACTATCAGAAATTTCTAAAAAATGACAAAGTGAAGCACGTCGTGAAATAGGCATGACACGGATCACACGGAATGCCTTTTTCTTTGCAGTTTACAGCCTGCATTGCTTTCCAAGATCAAATGGGCTACTAATGCATACACTAGATGGATAAACTACAGATATCAAATATTTCATGCTCGTACCACAGCCCCTTCACACAGAATAACAGACTGATCAAACCCTTGCACGAAGTAGCTCATGACGCCGCCACGTTGAAGGAAGACCTATGTGATTTTTTGGTCGAGATTTGAAAAGAAAACAGAGAACAGTATCCTAGTGGCACCCTACATGACTTACTACAAGGACTATCACTATATTTGCAACCTGAGCAAGGATTTACTGAGAGATTGGTGTCGGATGCTTTTTCTGAAGTAAAGAATACATTGGACAACATGATGAAGGAGCAAACTGCAGAAGGAATTGGCATCACAAAAGAACATGATTACATCTCTGCTGAACATGAAACAATCTTGTGGGAAAAAGGAGAATTAGGAGAAAGTAACCCTGATCAATTACAATCAATTACGAAAAACAGTTTTTTTTTGTTGGGATGCAGGCTTGGTCTGAGAGGCATCAAGGAACATCATGATCTTAGACACTACCCAGACAGTCAAATCAACATTATTAAAGTTGAAGGAAAGGATACATTGATTTACCATGAGTTCTCAAGTAAAACCAGGCAGGGGGGACTGAAGGACAGAAATAAAGGGCCACCACAAGTCAGGTATGCTTTTTGCTCTGCTTATCATCCTCGCTGCATAGTTGAATTGTTTTGGAAATATTTGTTGCTTGGTCCATCTGGGTCTCGAACTTCACCTAGGTTTTATTTGCAAACAGATTCTAAGTGGACCCCTGGCAGTACATATTGGTATTCTCGTCATCCTGTGGGTAAAAACATGATTGCAGAATACATGAAATCAATCATGGAAGCTGGTGGCATTGAAGGTCATTATAGAAACCACTCCTTACATAAGGCCACTGCAACTAGACTATTTGAACAGGGGTAGACCCTCAGCTCATTCAAGAGCAGACGGGCCACAAATCTAATGCTGTGATGAGGTACAAGAAAAGCAACTTGAAAATGAAAAAAAAAGTTTCTGACATGTTAA
>JBCAUG010016190.1:0-10909 GCA_038406175.1 Haplosyllis leylae
TCCATTGTAAAGCTTTTGTCAGAAATTAGTGATATTTCCGTTTTAGTCCGAATTTTCTGAAGTTCCTTCAGGGTGTTAGAGTGTTTGATTAATAAAGTTTACCTTTGGCCCGTTGCAATAAAGAGTAATCTGTTTTTTACTCAACATTGAGATGGTTAAATTTCTCAAAACTTTGCACTCTGTTTGAATTGGGAAAAAGCAAATAGGTCAGACAAACTTAGCTTAGCAAAATTAGCTTAGCAAAATTAGCTTCTTTCTCATTAGATGTACATATCAATCCAATTCAAAACTTATTCTCTCCAAAAGTTTCTATGATCCACTACATTCAGAATGCATTTAGAATGCATTTGAATTGACCACCGTTCAATTGGGTTAAAATAGTTAAAACAATAGTATACAATAAAGCAGCATGATTCTGTGGTTAGATGGATTATTTTGTCACAATACATCAGAATTGTGTACTCACAGGTCGTATTCAGATGGGGATGCTGACCTAGTGCCTTGTGCAAAATCGTCTGACCCAATGACCATAAACATGAAATATGTCATGAAACTGTTGTTTTAATTGTGAAATAAATATTTACACCATTTTTTGGAGTTTGTGAGTGTTTGGTTTCAGTTACTTTTTCACTTACCTTTATTTCTAACCTAATACCTATAACTTGTGTCCTTGCACTATGGAAATAATGTGAAAAAATTGTCATGGAGACACTGAATTACACTATAATTCATGTCTATGGTCATTGGGACAGAAGATTTTGTACTAGGCACTAGGTCAGTATCGCCACCTGAATACGACCTGTGGTACTGCAAGCTTAAATATATCACGCCAATGACTCGTGTGTGTGGCAAGTTGGCTGAGAGTGCAAATACTGCCAAAAAGTGAAGGAAATTAAAATTACAAAAACCTCTACACACAGTTAATACCACAAGAAAAGTACTACTTTTCAGTCCTCACAAAATAAATGCAATTATATCAACTTTCCTGAAAAGGAGTCATTGGGATATGATCACTCAAGCAAAACAGTGGATGGACTCTTCTCAAATGCATTTAGTTTCAAGGTGTCTGGTGTCAAATAAAAATCACAAAATATAAATCACAATTCTATTCGAATGTCTTCTTTAAATTGTAATATAGGAAAATATTATTTTTGAGGTGTTCTTGTACGTCATCGTCCTAAATAAACTGAATGATGTGGGGATAGGACTGGTGGGCCTTATCAGCAATATTTAAACTGTTTTACTGAAGTTAAAAATTGAATGGGAACTTGTCCAGCTGTTTATTATTACCGCCCGCGTGCATAGTAATCCAATTCAAAACTAGGATTGGGATACTCCCACCAGCTGGGACTGGGTACACCCCCCCCCCAGCTGGAATTGGGGCACCCCCTAGTCGGGACTGGTATCCCCCCCAGTTGCATGGGACTGAGGTACCCCAGCCTGGACTGGGTTACCCCCCCCCCCCGAAAGAGACAGTATAGAAAAATGAGTAATTGCTACACAGCTGGCGATATGCCTCTTGCGGTCACGCAGGAGGACTTCCTTGTTTGTAAAGTATATTGTTCAATTACTGCGTTCCGAGGACACGGCAGTACTTGTACATAATTATTTTGTCCAATACTGAATTAGCTCACATGGTGGAAAATTATCCTTTCCCGCTGATTTTGCATTACAGGCATCAAATTGATCACCTAAAAAGCATTTCTAAAAGTTTGAGTCAATTCAATATGCCCTATTACACAGTCTTTATTTTTGATAAAATTTTAAACATACACGAAAAGGTAAGTCTAGATTTTATGGGAAAACAAAGATAATAGTCTAAATTCATGAAATGTTAAAACGTTCGTTTCTAATGTCGGACTGGATAGGGAACTGCTGAGTGTCGATCAAGCTTTTTTCTGGAGTCAAGGGGATTCTCACATTCATACATTTCAAATCGTCGGTCTCTGGAAAAAATATAATTCATAACTAGGAATAGTGAGGTCGCGTAAGCAAGGTTACATGTAAACAAATGAGCGTCATCTTTTATCAAAGTTCCCTCATGTGACCATATATGGTCATACAAAGAAAGGTGTGTCGGAACAAAGCATTTCTATAGGGTACAATTTATTTGTTTACCCTGCAGAGACACCATCTATATCTATTCATTGAAAGAAGGCAATTAATAGGAATAGCTAGTAATGATACAGATGAAAACCTTCAATATAATTAGGTTAAAAAATAACCGTGTCCCCGTTACGTTAAACTGAAAGGATCACCCGGGGTAACATTTCTCTACTCCACTCCCTTGGTGAGAACTATTGAGTTTTTTTTTCCAAGCAGAATTTCCGTTTCGAAAAATCTAATGGGCAACTAGCGAATCTGGTTAGTACAAAACCTTGGCAAGTACAAAAAACAATTTTTTTCTTGCTATCAGTAGAACCCGGTAATTATTTTGTGAAAACATACTCATGTTCGTTTTCATGTACTGATCCTACTCCACACAACACATTGGATTCGTCAACAACATAAATGAAATCTTCGTCAAAAGCATTGACATAATTAGTCCATGCGCAATCCAGGATAGTGAAATTGGCTACTTCACAACAGTAAAATTTGAATCTGCAGTAAAAAGACACAATATCAAAACATGCTTCTTAAATTCAACAAGAAGGGTTAAATGCAATCGTGTAAAAATTCAGAAAATCCTACACTGCGGACACTTTTTTTAATTAGCATGATAAATAACAGAACCTCCTTTAAAAAAGTGATGGGCGGTATAATTGTCTGATAAGGTTTCTATCTGAAAAAAAAATTAACTCCTGACTTTGAAAAAAGTGTAAGAAACAATATCATAAATAAACAGTTTACATTCTGTCTTCGTGCTCGTTCTCGTGAATGCTCTCTATTCCGGATAGGAAGTGGTTGTTGGGACAAGGGTAAGTGAAGGCTTGGTCGTAATTATTGACAAAGTCTGACCATACGCATTGAAGTGGATCTCCGATGAAATCTGAACACTGAATCAAGCAAGATTTATAAACTTGATAAACTTTCCTGCAGGGTGAAAGTGAGCTAGTTTGGAAACAGGTCTGTTTTAAATGGAACCTTAAAATTTGATGTTGAAAGGCTTAAGTTTTTCTTGGGCCTTGAAATTCAGTATCAGAAATTCACAGATATGGAAGCTCCGAAACTGAAAGGAATATCAAAAGTTTAATAAAATAAAAAAGACCTGAAAGTCAAATATTCTGTCTTCGTGTTCATTTTCATGTTCACTTTGGAACCAGTTGATGTATCTTCCTGATGGACATTCGAACGTAAACGGTTCATCAAAGTCGTTCACCCAGGCGAGGGTGGTTCCGAATGAACAAAGCAGAAGGAGCGCGTGCGTGACCATCATCTGTGCAAAATAAAAATGCACTACACCATAATTTTTGAATTTGAAAAATTTTATTGCTCTTCGATTACGTATACAGTAAACATATTATGAGGCAGGCTAACAATGCGCACCATGTGAATGCACTGATTTATAAAATTCATTGACATTCTGTTGTAACTTTATGGCTTTTCGTAATTATTTTTTACACCATAATTTTAATATTATCATTTTTTCATGTCCCTTATCAAAATACAGTTCACGCAAAACATAAATATTTAATTGAGATTGGGCACATTTTAGCCAAATTATTTAATCAAACAATGCACAGAACAGTTGTATACCATGGTACGTACCTTTTCAATGACGTTTGATGCTTAAAAGTTTCTACATAAGGAAAAGATCAAACATTTATATCAATCAAAAATATCATAAATAACGTTTTAGAGATAATTTATCGTACCAGTTTCCACGTTCTTGAGTTTATCTGCTGCGTTTTACATTTCGAATGCACAGAGTAGACTTTGCTTTGCTTGACCACCTTTAAATATGGAGTAATTTTCTCATGAAAAAAAAACTTTTACGTAAAATTTGATAACCATGGGGAAATTTCTTTCATTACATATGGCATGGGAAATTCTGGCGATTGCTCATTTTGACTCCTTTTTGACATCAGTCAATAACCTTAACTTTCTTTTAAAATTTACAAATATCAGTTATCTCAGTACTGATTCTAAAAATCATTGTAAAGTTTCAAAAACGTGACATTTATAACCAAATTATACTCTTTTTTCTATTTTTTGAGGACATGTCTCTTTTTGGGCCCACTGGTACCCTGGTGATGTGTGCCCTGGATTTCAAAGCCAGGTTGGATCCCTTGCTTGCATTTTCATCATCTGTGAGCAATGGATTCCTCAGATTCACCTCTGATGCAACCCTTGCCAACCTCTTGCCAACCAGTATGGCAGCTGAGCCTTCTTAATTCATCTATCCACAAGCATTGGTGGGAGGGGGGTTTGAACCCACGACCAAGTGTGCCGCAGCACAACGCTCTGACCTTTCTGACACACCGGCTCGGCTTAACCGAGGTTATTTAAATAACCTTTAAATTAATTTTTGAAAAGAACAGAAGAATAATCCAATTTTTAAGACCATGTGATTTTGTGACTTAAGAGAGACAAATAAGTTTTTGTCTGCTGTTCACAAACTGGCTCAAACCAGTCCAATTTAGTTTGACTGGTTAATTGAGACTGATCCCTCCTGCAAAAACTAACCTTAATGGCGTTGTTCTCCATGAGAATGATCAAATTATTACTGCAACAGAACCAATTCTAATTTGGTTAACAAATGGCCCAAAACGATGTTTTGTTGCTGGTTACGGTGAAAGTTATTGTGGACTTGGAGAACACCAATGACTTTGAAACCATTTGTACTTTATCATTAAGATAAAGTCCCCAGCTACAATCATGTTTTGTCTGTTGCAATTATCATTGTTGTCTGTAGACATAACTCATGATCACAATGTTAAAGATAGAAACTCCAAATTTTATGGCTAAGATAATTTATGTTCATATGTAGATGCAAATGGAATTTATCTAAATACACTAGTTCCAAAGTAACAGCTATTTTAATTTGTTTTTTTTCTTCAAATTCATGTGGTTTTACATTAAATTATGATAGCAGTTTAACATTTAGTATGTTTTTACAATGTTCTTTTGTCCATTCATGATCCTAAAGAAATTTCGGTAAAATCTGGAATTTTTGAGATCTTCAGAAAGTTTTGACATACCCTTTACCATGATGGCCTGTGAGAAATTCTATTTTCTATCACTGATAAATAACCATAATATTCACATCAAAATTAGTATTGTCAAATTGTATGAAGGCTTTATCTTAAAGATAAAGTACAAATGGTTTCAAAGTCATTAGTGTTCTCCAAGTTCAAAATAACTTTCACCGCAATTCAGGAACTAAACGAGTGAGCAGTAAATGAATACAAAGTACCATTACATTAATTTTCATTTGATGTCAAATAAACGTCAACTGGATTTCGATTTTCTCATCTAAATTGGACAAATTTACCCTTTCCTGCATTTGATTGTTTACCATACAAATAAGTGTCAAAACATTCTTGTGCACATGCTTTCTTTCTTAGGTTCTTGTGCTCGTCCAGGCAGGTACCCCTGTAATCAGCTCTGTTGCGCTGTATTTAGGGCATCCAGGTAAACGTTTCAGTGCAACAAGAAAGTCCTCCTGCGTGACCGCAAGAGGTGTACCGCCCGCCGCATAGCAAGCACTCGCTCTCCTGCCCGGGGGCACCCCTATCCCAGCTGGGGGAGGGGGGGTTACCCCTATCTTGGCCACGGGGTGCCCCTATCTTTGGGTACCCCCAGCAGGACCAGTGACAGGACTGGGTATTCCCCTCCCTACCTGGGCAGGACTAGTGACAGGACTGGGGTATTCCCCAGAAAAGACCTGGTGCCAGCCACCAGGGATGTTACCTGGGACCAGAGACCAAAGGCTACCCCTCCCCGATAACAAACACCTGTAAAAACATTACCTTCCCTCATTCTTCGGATGCGGGCGGTAGTGAATGATAGTATGCGGTGAAGAACGACCTCCATGAAGAAACTTTTATTTCAGTCAAATTTGAGTACTATTAGAAATAGTTTTTTATTTCACAATTAAAAAGAAAAGTGTTAGTTTGAACGCAATCATATCATTTGTGGAGATTATCCTATTTCCCGACTGGATACGGAACTGCAGAGTGTCGATCTAGCTTCTTTCTGGAGCCATCATCAGGACGTTCACATTCATACAATTCAAATCGTCGGTCTCTGTGTAGTACAACAAAAGATAATGGAATAAAACAAAGAATTAAATTGGTTTCACATTCTACTGAAAGTAGTCTTGTACATACTCTTTTCTATTGTCATGTATTGATGAAACTCCGCACAACACACTAGATTCATCAAGAACGTAGACGAAATACTCATCATAATCATTCACGTAAGGTGTCCAATTACAATCCAGAATTGAAAAGTCAGGTACAGTGCAACAGTAAAAATTAAATCTGTTGACGGAAAAAGAGACAATATGAACAAAATTGAGCTTTTGTTAAAACAGGAAAGAACTGCATCACTGTTTGCAAATCTTTGATTTCATGCTTAACTGAAGTAAAAGAAATAAACGCGAACAACGCAAAAGGCTTACATTCTGTCTTCTTTTCTGTTATCATGCACACTTTCTATTCCTGACACAAAATAGTTGTTGGGGCATGAGTAGGTGAAAGGTCCGTCGTAATCATTAACATAACCCGACCAAACGCATTCAGTTGGTTCTCCAATGTAATCTGAACACTAAATGAAATTGTCAAAAAGTTAAGTACATAAAGTTAAATATATAATTTCGAACTGATCAATTTGACGCTTCCAAATGTTTTGAAGTCTGTAAGGAGTCTCGGTCAAGGAAAACTTTCTACTGTGCAAGCAAATGCAATGCTGTTGCGGGGAAAAGGAATTCAAAATGCAGAGTGGATTGCTTTTCAAAATACATTTATGGTATCTGCCATCTCTGCATTCCAAAGTAAGCAACACTCAATGTACAAACAAGATACATGCAACTTAGACATTACTTTTGGTTTTAATTAAATTAAATTTAAACATGTAAAATCTAATTGATATCTCTGGAAAGAATATCGAAAGTCCAACTGAAATGATTCCAGTTCACACAGTAATTATTAGGACATTGTAAATATGTGAAACCTGAAAGTCAAATATTCTATCTTCTCTCCTGTTATCATGTTCGCTTTCAATCCAGTAGATGTATCTTCCTGCTGGACACTCAAACGTAAACGGTTCATCATAGTCGTTCACCCAGGCGAGGGTGGTTCCGATTACGTAAAGGACAAGGAGAGCGTGTGTGATCATCCTCTGTGTAAAACCAAAATATTTTATCGTGCATTTTTGGTTTATATTGAATACATTCGTCATTTATAGTGAGTTTCAAAGTATTCGTGATCACAGCAACTAATGGGCTATTTCTCCAATCTAATGCTGGTTCTTTTGAACATAACGTACATAGTTGCTGAAGACAATTATAACGCTTACCTTTGCAGTGACACTGAAAAGATTTTGAATGAGGAAATGACCAGCAACTATAAATAAAATATATGTACGTGTGATATATTATCTTTTGCGTAATGTATCATTGTGCCAGATGCTATATTCTTACGATCTTTACTTATCTCCTACTTCGATGAACAAAAAAAGCTGTCAGTTCCACGTCAGTAACAGCCAAATGATGCTGATCAGACTGTCCATGTCAGTGTAACTTGTTAGGTTTAATAAAGCATGTGACTTGCATGCATTAATTGATAAGTAACATGAAGCCATTTTCTCGTGAAATAAGCTTTGATATAAAAATCATGGGAAAACATTTTCCTTTACATATGGCATGGAAAATTTTGATCCACTTCATGCATTAACCGGCTGATACAATAAATATATATATTTTTTTGTTTCCGAAGCTAACTGCATTCAAGAATGTGTGACCAACATGTCATGGTATCAAGTGCTATGAAACCGATTTTCTATTTTTCTTGAAACAAAAATACACTGAGAAGTTCATGATTAACACATTTATTGTACCACATTAACTCAAAGTAGTCACATTAAAATACGCTGAACCTTTAAAATTATATTACACACTTCCCTTGTTCATTTTTGTGTTACTTAAAGACAGAAATATGATGGCACCTTAGGTCCAAACAATATACACGAGAAACGCTTTAACCTCATTGGGTTTTGTGTTATTTTCCAAAATGTGATGTCTCGTTTCTAATGTTTCCTTTGCAACAGTTCATAACAATACAGTGCACAACAGATGTTTCCTTTGCAACAGTTTATAACAATACAGTGCACCATAGATGAAGATCCACAGTGCATAACAATTTATCCCTCCGTGCGAGTTATTCTTCACTTGTTCGCTGTTCATCTGAATTGAATAGGGCTTATTCGCAATCCAATACAGTCTTTTCCGATCTCAGTCACCTGCAATGAAACGTTTAAGCATGTTAAAAACTAATCACTGGAATACGAATTCTTTTTTTTTTTTTACGTTAATCATCATCCGTAACCGGGCAGGTAATAATTTCAGCCAGGTCTGTCTGTTCAGACTGTAACTTTTGGACTGCTACAACTAGGAACTTCATTTTGAGTATTTAGATACATGGGCAAAATTTGAGTATCAAGGCTATCGAGTCAAGGTCAAATGAACCTTTACTTCTACATGCTTGTATTCCACTAGTGACTAATGCTTGGTCAGGGTTACTGTTACGTCTCGTTTGCAACAGTTCATAACAATACACTGCACTGCAGATGTCCGGGTTAAGGTTACTTAATATTAAGGTCGATCTTTGTCTTAAACGGATGGTATGCTTTCGATTGAAAGGCATACATGTTAAAACAATTTTACCTTTGTTATCCTGCAGACTTGACCTTTGAATTCTGGCATGTAGCAAGCACCACTCAATGGACATTTTACCACGGGTTTTCCACTATCAAAGGAAATATTGAGTTAATTAAGTGTACAGTTTACGATTAACTTTAATTTTAAATGGTAAACATACGAAATCAGCTTTTTATGCCACATCAAACTAACCGATATATTGGTACGAATGTGGCAGCACAGATGTCGAATGGATTGTGTTCGTCGTATTTCAATTGATGTGCGTCCGTGGGGTTCTTTTCACAAGCCGCTAAAATTTTTCGTGTCTGTACAGAGAGACAAAGAAGGTATCACAAATTACAATTTAATTTTGCGCATTTTTACTTCACGAAAAGGCAAAAAATGTCACTGTAAACCAAGGCCCGCTTACAACGGGCAAAAAATATGCAAAAGAAACTACTCGTTGCAACTGAACTTCTTAATATTACCGTCAATGATTATGATTAATCTGCTTGTAATAGCCAGGTGCTGGTTGCAACCAAACTAAATTCTATCAGAACCAGTGTAATTTGAACCTAATAATGATACATGATAATGTATGAACTGCCACATACCTGCTGTGCTACCTCGGGACGAGGTCCAAGTTCCAACAATCTCCGGGCAAAAGACGCGGCTGTTTTGAAATTCTTCAGTTTGAAGAAAAGATTTAGCGCCGTTCGCAAAGTGAGGATGAGATGCACGGGCTGTAGGTTACAGTGGGTGAAGTACGCTGCCATCTAAAAACGAAATTAAAATCTTTTATTTGTGAAAAATTCCAAAGAGCTTACCGTTTACATTATACGAAGCAAACTGTAAGCGCTGGTTACTTACCTCACAATTTCTTTTCTGGTGATCCAAGGTATCTTTGGGTAAATCTTTTCTCGCAGATTCCATCTGAAGTCCGACCAGATACTCTCTGCAGATCTCAATCAGTTGCTGAGCCTGCAAATCATTACAAACTTACGACAACTGTTGATTTTACAAAACCTTAATTTAAGACCAGTCTTCCAAGCTTGAAGTCAAAAAGAAAATACTGCAGATTAAAAAACAATAGAACTTTGAAGAATTACCTCTGCTATTTCCTGCTTATTATCGACAACAAGTAACGGTACGCTCAACAATATTTGCCGGAATCTGTCGGCCGCATCACCGAATTTGCCTTGTGTGGTGAGTTGGTATGCCGTCTGAAGACGTTGGACTAGATCGTTCAGTTTGAGACCTACAGCTGCTACTCCACCACGGGCTCCTGCCTCCTTCCTGTAAACGTTACAAAAAGTCAATTTTTTAAACCAGGAGTCAAAATGGTACAATATATACTGATAAATTCTAAATACTTTACATCAGCAAGGTACATTCAGGTTTCCCACTTTTCCGGAGTCAGATACTTTTTCATTATTACTAAAGCAACTCAAGGAGTTGTTTTTTAATATAAATCTGCAAAGTTATTAACCTTTCTTTCCAGTAATTTAAAGTTGTTCAGAATGCCATGAAACACATTTTGGTTTTAGAATTTTTCTAATCTAACGAAAGTTTGCAAACCAACCAACTGGATGGACATTGTAGTGAGCAGATAAGTGGTTCTGCTATTGAGATGGCACGATTAAAAATCTCAAAATCCCAAAATTTTCGAATGTTTTTTTATGTATTGTTACTTGTGAAAGTTTTCCAGGTCGGGCGGGCACCCTGTACATTACAGGATAATCACAAATTCAAGCATAAAGTATGTGTTTCACGTGTGTCCTTACCAGTTCCTGTGAGGATAGCCAAACAGCGGCTGTAGTGAAGGCAATCCCTGGTAGCAGGTTCGTGCTCGTGAGTATGTCTGTAGGAACAGCTGTTTATATATCTCAAAATCTACCATTCCGACCTGATCGTGCAGCAGCTGAAATTACATGGCTATCGTTATTGACTTGGGTCTTTGATACTAGTTTGGGGTAAAAGATACCTAATACTGTCGGCTGTCGGGTTGATGAATACTAATGAGATTGCATTACATATGTCACAGGGCTGGTCTCGGATTCCTATCTTGGGGGGATAACGACGGGTCGTAACCCCTGGCGATGACGACGG
>JBCAUG010016201.1:0-10909 GCA_038406175.1 Haplosyllis leylae
CCTTGCCGACAGGGCCGTAAACATGATAGTTAAGTAATAGTCTGGTGCCCTAAGCGTGCAACGGTACGCTGGCATACATAATTAGACGGGACAAGGACCGCCGTTCGGAGGACTGGAGCAGTGCCCGCCCTCTTAAGTCGCAGCAGAGAGTACTATAGGCCGGTGGCGTTCTCACCACCGGCGCGAGAGGAAAGTAGAAACATCTTAGCCGACCACCCATCTCGGAAAAACCGTGATATATTATATATGATATATATATGATATATAATTTTTCTCTCAGGTTGGTGGAATGTAATGTTTTCAGTCTGTCTGTCGTTCTGTTTTCAGGGTGGGGGTCTCTATTCCAGGATGCACTAGGAACCTCTCCCGTGGTGAAATGGGACAGCGTCCCACCCCTTGCTCAAAGTATTGTGGGATAGGGTACAAGGCCCCCTCCATCCACTGGAAGGATCGGAGGGTGCAGAAGCAAGTGGCCTTCGACTACGAGGCCTTCTTGTGGGAAAGATGTCTTCAATGAACTTCACAGACGTGGTACTGATGCTGTAACCTTTCAAACAAAACAAAATGAAATTATTATTCAACTCACTGGAACAGCCCTGGAACTTGGACGACTTTTCCGCTGAAAGAATGTAGGACGGACCGAGAAGGTAAACACTGCAACCTCGTTCTTCCTGATTGAAAAATGTGTCACAACCAGCTGTACAAAAAAACTTAATCGCACAGAAAGTCTAGACGCACAAACGCTTCGAATGAGAAAACTTGTGACGCTTTTTAGTATTTTTTGGGTTCCACACTGATCAGTAGAGTTTACATTTGTCTGCCAGCACACGAAACAATAGCTCATCAGAACTTCGGTGAAACTTCATCAGAACTTTCTTCTTACAATTGACATCATTCACAAACGTTACGAACTTTAATGGTGGATTCTTAATTTGAACCTTCAAGTTCAATGTTTCTCTTAAAACCAGAAATCACTAATGAAATCTGACCGGACACAGTGCACGACACTCTCCTCAATCTCTGTCCGGATACTCTGTGCGGACTCTCCATAAAAGGTCACAAGTACATTTTTCAACAACATAAAGCCTCCAGATGGCAGTGGAGCAGTTGACACTAGGATTACATTGTAAGGTTGCAAACATGATTGCCCATGTTAATTCGTTATGGCACAGCTGAAATGAAGTTGTCAATATGGTATTCTTGTATTGTGCAGAGTTTGTGAAAAACTCGAATGTTCAGAGAAACAAACAAGAGACAATAGTGCCACGAACTGACAATATTAACCCTCCCCTCCCTCGGGCTGACCCTGTCCCAGATCTGGCCTTCGGGTTTCTCGTCTTTCTCGGGGGAAGGGGCTCTGGTCTGTAGAGGGGTCCTGCCGTGGAGTGTTTCAGGTGGATGGTGAGGAGGTGGTGGAGAGCAGACTTGGTCTGAGGTATGTCTAGCGGGTGCAGTTGGGGGAGGGAGGAGCTTGGGGTCGGCGTGGAAGCGGGGGACGGGACCCTCCTCTGGGGAGTCCCTCCGTCTGACAGGCTTTTAGCGCGGTAGTATTAGACTCGGATGCCCATCTGTTGCCCGCTCGGTCCAGACGGTCATTACGAGCGCTCCGTGCTAATGGGACGTCCAGCCGTCCTCTAAGTGTAACCGGACTTGGGCTTATGTGTCGGAATCTATTCGTCTAGGTTTGCTAAATGTACTTGTAAACAGTAATGCCAGTGCTTTACGTCCGCTTCAGAGCAATATAAACGAGATAAAATGAAGCAAGATTCGCATCTTCTTAATTTTCGTAGGAAACAAAAAAAGAAATGTCACGGGTTGTCAGATACAGTGAATCCAATAGGTCAGTTTTCAGTAACAGCACAAGTGCACTTCAAGTTTTCGAAAAGAACACAGTACAAGTACACGACTTTGTAGATGGTTGAACACACGGTTACACCGACAGATTTCGATGCTGAGTTTTTAGCAGAGCTGGTGTAAACAGCTGAGCTATTTAAATGGAAATATTTTTTGAAGAAATCTCCAGTTTTCTCACAAGATTTGGAAATTTAAAGTGTTTTGATTGGTTAAGACAATGGTCATATGATCCCAGAATGAGATTTCATGAGACTTTGGAATGTGGTGTGTGCTTAAAGAGACTTCATTTGTGTGCTTAAAGAGACTTTTTTTGGCTACATGTTACATAAGGAGCTCCTTAAAGAGACTTTTTGGCAACATAATCTGATTCTCGTAAGAACTCGTTCTGGAAATGAGAAATGAGATGTGCCATTTTTTTGCTTAAAGAGACTTATGGCGCACAGCTCTGCATAAGGCCTACTGGCTTCCTTGTTGTAGAAGAGACGGTTTATTACGCGACCATTACCGACCCCTCAGCACTCACACAACAATGAACCGCCTCGTACAGTTTACCTTCCTTTGTACCGGAACCACAGACGGTTAAAAGAGATTCGCAAAAAAACCTTCCGGGAAATAGATTCACAGTTCAAATTGCATTTGCAGAGCCATTTTCATCTTTTGAGGAAACGCAATTAGAGAGACGAGGAACTGGCTGGAGGTGATTGAGGTGTCTGTGGAGACTGACGGACGTGTTGTACACCAGCCTGTCTGATACACGGTTCTGCTGTCCAGAGACAGACGAACAAACACGGACATTCCTGATAACAGTGTGCTTTGGTACATTAGATCCTGCCAACAACGAGTTCGATTACAACGAGCCAACTTGTCTAAAATCATTGACATCAATCATGAGAATATTAAAAATATCGGTTACAATGACCTCCTACTAATAAAGAATAATTTTTTTAAAGGCTTTGAATCTGCTTGCTCGTTGTAAGCAGAATGCAGCGCAACCAAACTTGTAATTTAGCTCAAAAGAACTGCATGAACATTTTCGTTTGTAAACAAATCCACCAGGATAAATTGTATGATTGGTGAACAGAATTTTCACCGGGTCTATTTCTATCTATCTATCCGACTCGGCCAGTGACTACAGCAGCCAGGACCCAGGTCTCTAGAAAAACAGGGGCATTTCAATGTCAATCTGTTTTCTGATTTAGTGTCAACTTTATCAGGCACAGACAGAAACCAAGAATGTCTCAGACGCATTGAACAGAATAGAGAGTATTAGACCTGAAACACACTGTACAGGATAGAGAGGATGATCCCTGAGAGGAAACAGAACTGTCTGAAACACACTGTACAGGATAGAGAGGATGATCCCTGACAGGAAACAGCACTGTCTGAAACACACTGTACAAGATAGAGAGGATGATCCCTGACAGGAAATAGCACTGTCTGAAATACACTGTACATGATAGAGAGGATGATCCCTGACACAAGCCAGCACTGTCTGAAACACACTGTACAGGATAGAGAGGATGATCCCTGACAGGACACAGCACTGTCTGAAACACACTGTACAGGATTGACAGGATGATCCCTGACAGTAAACAGCAATGTCTGAAATACACTGTACAGAATAGAGAGGATGATCCCTGACAGGAAACAGCAATGTCTGAAATACACTGTACAGGATTGAAAGGATGATCCCTGACAGGAAACACCACTCTCTGAAACAAACTGTACATGATAGAGAGGATGATCCCTGACAGGAAACAGCAATGTCTGAAATACACTGTACAGAATAGAGAGGATGATCCCTGAGAGGAAACAGAACTGTCTGAAACACACTGTACAGGATAGAGAGGATGTTACGAGAAAGGAACAACACGACCTGAGACACATAATTCAGATACGTTTTGCAGACACGAGTGGATGTTGTCGGACAGCAGACAATGGAGAAACGCGCTGCACAGAATTGAGTTCCCAGACTTGATGACTAAACAGTCAGGAGGTGGTGAATTTACATGGAACTCGGAGCCTTACATCACTGGGTGATGGGCTGTTTGGATAGAAGGTGTCAGAGCAGCTCTCCCACTATGATATACACGGAACCAATGACCATAAAATGTAGTAAATGTCACGCGGACCCGCCCACCCCCTCCGCGCCCATCGCTGGGAGCTGAGTTGTCATGGTGACGTGATCAGTGACAGATATGCACGCACTGACGCAACAAGTCACCCTAGATGAAGGTTCAAACCTTGCGAAGGCTAATAGCGGCTCTACTTTCTTATGCTTTTTAAATCAGGTGCACGAGCATTTCAGCTGTTCTACTGTTCAACCTTACAAACAGTTTTGGCCAAAACCGATTCACAGACAGTTGTTCCAACTTTGAGCTGCTGAAGTTTCCCATTAGATTTCAGCAGAGTGAACTGCAAATATTTACAACCAGTAAAATCAAAAACGAAACACTTCTTTCCATCCAGATCACCCATTTCCTGGGGCAGATCCAGAAGAAACTGAAGAGCCGGTTTAAAAAGTGTTTATATGTGCTGTTGTTCTCTGAACCGTCGATAACCACACTGTGAGACATGAGACGGAATCAATGAACGAACTACACAGTGATTCAACAGGGTGAAACACAGATCTACATCACCCTGCAGGAAGTTCAAGAACTACACAGTGATTCAACAGGGTGAAATACAGATCTACATCACCCAGTAGGAAGTTCAAAATAAATTTACTGATTTTGAAGTAAAAGTAAGGCCACAGAGAAGCCAGTTTTTCATGGCAATTAAACTGCACAGATGAAGCGTTTCACTAGACATGAAACAATGGGTTGGAGTGGTTTAAATGTCTCATACAACGCAAAGTGGGGGTTAACGGGAAATAATCCTCCAATGAAAACAATAGGGAACATAGAAAATTCTACATGAACCGTTACCACATGAGAAAAATTGTACCATTGTAATTTTAATTCTACAACGGCGGCGCAGTTTTCTATTGTTCTGGCTGGGTCCTTAAATTCAATTAACACATGGGTCATGCATGACCGCTCACAGCATAGAAGCACAGCCACAAATAGTGAGCACGGGACAAAGTTTTATTATTTTTTCTACTTTTGTTTCAACCTTTAATGACTTTTTATAGGTTCTAAAAAAATTGTTTCAACCAGTAATGACTTTTTAGGACATCAGACTTTTGAAAATTGGTTACAGCCGCTGTAGAAAAAGGTTAACACATCCATACTTTTTGCAGCTACTCCAATTACCACACTTGCTCACTACGCTCGCTCTGTGGGGTTACATTTCGTAACCGCACAGTCTCTCATGTGTTAACCTTTTACTGACAAATAGTCGGAACTAGCTGATAATTTTTTGAGCTTCCAACAGGGTGTAATGTACCAGATCGACTGTTGGATTACGTTCTTCCGTTACGAACCACGAGCAGCCAAAACAAACGTCCAACACACCGTCTCACTAACCGACACTGACGGAAAATCGTTAGCACCGTCAGCGGCTTTGTTTCCTGACGATATAATTACGTTAACACCAACGTCTGGTCGATATCGTCATTGCTGTCACAGACGGAAAAAGTCGCATCGTGGTTCCTGCAACGTGTTCACATGTACGACATGATTGTGATGATAACATCACTGAATTATCTCTCCGTGAAGCATAGCACCTGAGCACCTTTCCTGCTACCAGTGAGACAATATTATGACAAGTAATTAACATGTACCATGTTGGTACTGTGGAAGCAGGTATTTATTTTAAATATAACATAGGTTATATAGGTTATACAGCTGTACCTTATTTCAAAATATTCTGCACAAAAACTAAAAACTCTTCACGTGAAGACTTTATGGACACTGAAAACCCTGCATAGAGCTGTTTGACTTCTTTGTACCTTTCGGAATCCTAGTAGTCAACAAAAACTGCTTGATATCGATTAATGTTCATGATAAAACATTGTGGAACGGCTTCTGTTTATGAACACATCGGAAGTGGTCGTGCGTTATCGGAAGTGGTCGTGCGTTTTCGGTTGGTAGAGGTAGGAGTCATGCCCAGATATTCATTCCAAATAGAATCGCTCCATACCTCCATGTACATCAAGATACGCAAACAGCGGTCAAAACATCGCTTGATACCAATTAATCTGAGTCATGAAATGTTTTAACGTCAGGAGGCCTCGATGTATCGGAAGAGCTGGTGATCCTGCAGGCAGAGAGCGAGGGAATGACCCACCTACATGCTGTGAATACAGTCCATCTAGTGAAGTCTTTTTATAAACGTTCTCTGCCGTTTTACGCAGCCAGAGTGGAAAGTATTTTCGTTCAATGGGATCAGCCGAGATAGTGTAGCTCAGTAAAAAAATGTAAATTGCTGTATGTACATTATAAAGCTGTTTAATACAAGAGCTTGTACCGCAGAATCTCATCGATTTTACATCAGATGGTTTGATGGAAATATCTCCCCAACGGACCCCCTGCATGGTCCCGGGCCATGTCCCCTTCCGGCCCCCGTCCCTATCCTTAGAACCCCAGGTCCCCCTCTCGCACCCGCCGGACCCCAGTCTATCCCTGCGCACGCGCCTTCTGTCATCACACGCAATGATGACGTTAAGACAACTGGACAGATCACATGTCCAACTGGGTCGATATAAGTAGGTCATTCACCAGTATTTGGGTCACACCACTTCTCGCGTGTCAATCTATTTTTTCGTAAACTTCCCCTGTTCGCTGCAGGCGTATACTGACACCGAATGACAATTCCTGTTACATGTTATTTTGTGATTTTCCTGGCAATGAAAATCAACCTAAATCATAAAGCGTTTTCACAACCTGAGCGATGCAGATTTTTCATATCAATTTCTGGTTAAACATCAATCACTTCTCTTCTAAGATGGATATCTTTGTTTTAAATGCAAATAAATTGTGTAAATATGATCAAATTATCAAATTATGATCAAAGTGTCTCTTACGCCTGGCACTTATGACAAGAAACTCTAATGTGAGGAAACATCACTCTCTTCGTTTATGAGATTAATCTTCATGTCACGTTAAGTGTTTGTCGGTTTTACAACACGATACATGAGGAGCGCAGGTTTCTTCTTCCAACTTCAAAAGATTTTCTCATTTCGTCAACGTGGACAATACTTCGGACTTGTAAAGTACAAACTTTCCACAGAAATTTTAATCGCATCCTCAGATTGTCTTATAGTACGTGATTTTAGTGAATAGCTTCAAGCACAGAGAACATTGAACAAAAAGAAATGAGCTCCTTTCTTCCATCAGACAGGAATCCAAGTTGTGATAATCTGCACAAATCATACAGACCCAGTGCTAATTGCAATTAACAGTTGCAGAAAATAATGTAGCCTCTGTCAGTAATTGCAATTAGCAGGATGTAATCACATGTGATTAGCGACGCTCTGATTGGTTGATTACAGAGCGTTCGATGCGCAAACTCATCCACATTTATCCGGATGTACCGAGGCGAGAAATGTGTAAATCCATGTTTCCTTAAATAGTAGAATGTCGATGTCGGAAACCCTGGAAACTACCGCCCTATCACATTGTCTGCTGCACAATGATTCCTACGACAATGACTGATAACGATCGTGCTGTAGGTGCATTGAGTGTCAGATACACAGATAACAATAGAGTGCCTGTAAGGGACATACACACTGGATGATTGCGAAAGCGAAATCGCAAACAATGAGTTCTCAGTAAATCAATGCGGTATTCACACCAACTGACGGCAAACACCAAAGAAAATTTTGGCATCGCTTTCGCAATCAATCCGTGTGAACATACCTACAGGTCACTCACCACTGAGCGATGGTGAACACGAAAGCGAAAACTTGCTTTGTGAAAGGAGCGTTAAATTGAGCAAGAATCCATTTCTAAGCGATGTCCTTAATCGTTCAATATGAAACGACCCTTAGCCAGGATCAAGGACACTTTATAGACGTGCTTATCAGTTTTCACTTTGGTTGTTTTCCACCTGAGCACAGAACCCGCTTCACTGAAACCATCTGTACCATCTGTATCATCTGCAGAGCAATTACCTTAACAGCCACGGCTCTCCCTGTAAGGACCTTTAAGACGTCACTTCACGTCGGATGTCGGTTTCCATTAATGGATCTGTCAAGTAAATCCACATTACTGTGAAACATTGCGGCAGATTAGCCTGAATCTTCTCCCGCTCCCGTCTAACTACAGCATCGAACATAGGTCTGGAAGCTTTCAGTACCAAACATAAGACATGGCACATACAAGTCTACCAAGGACAGAACATGGTGCACATGAAGACTGAGATATTTGTACCAAGGACAAAACATTGTGCACATGAAGACTGAGATATTTGTACCAAGGACAGAACATTGTGCACATGAAGACTGAGATATTTGTACCAAGGACAGAACATTGTGCATATGAAGACTGAGATATTTGTACCAAGGACAAAACATTGTGTACATGAAGACTTGAGATAATGCATACCAAGGACAGAACATGGTGCACATAAAGACTGAGATATATGTACAAGGACAGAACATGGTGCACATGAACACTGAGATATTTGTACCAAGGAGAGAACATGGTGCACATGAGCACTGAGATATGTGCATCAAGCACAGAACATGATGCAATGACCACGAAATTGTTTTATCAACAAATAACCATTGACCTATGTGTACAACAGAATGGTACATGTGGGCATCCAAACATATTCAATTTGGAGCACACAACCATTTGAATTACATGCAGCCAATACTGTAGAGAGATGGATGAACCATGGAGTAGATTAGGACTAAGCTGTACGGAGGCAGTCTAATAAATGACTGGTATTTTGATGGTGGATTCAGCCTCGCGTGCTCCATTGCCATCAACCAGCACAATGAGACGGGCTAACGTAATTAGGAACGTTATTGTAACGTAATTAGGAACGTTATTGTAACGTAATTAGGCACGTTATTGTAGGCAGTCTGGTACACGGTATTATACAGGCATTCAACACAGCTCTTTGTCTCCATTAACAGTTAGAAGGGCCAACATGGGTAATAATTCTAGATAATCCAACGTCCACCTTCCCTTAGGAATCACAAAACACAATCCTTGGGCAAGTTTGAAAAAAACTCTGGAAACTTTCCGCCAGCTTAGCTCAGTAGAATCCTACATCTAGCTTCTCTATTGAAAAAGCTATCCTTTAATTCTCTTTTGAAAGCCGATATAGTCTGCAGTCTACGGTAAGGCAATCTTTCTTCAACGCGAACTTTGAAACAGGAAAGCTTTGAGTATAAGAATGTAAAGAAATGGCTTTAATTTCGCCCGCAGAATAAGGGTCATCCTCACAATATGACTGCTTCTGTTGCTCACAAAGATTGTGTCATTTGGAAAATCTAAAATGCACCGTATTCATGAGTTGAATCATGTGCGCAGGTTCCTATCTCTTTTAAAACGCGCTGCAATAACAAATAGACCTTAGTTCCAAATCCAGACCCATGGGTTCTTCAGTTACTGTTGCTTCCATGGTGCCTGTGTTTGTGTGACGTAGCAGATACGTCATCATTTCCTGTGGATTTGTGCACTGTGTGTAAGCTCACATCACTAAAACATTTGATGAGGAAGGTTGACGAAAAGGGGCGAGTAAACATTGGACCTTTAGTTTACCTCTGCGGGTAATTCTGTGCATGTAAGCTGTAACTGAAAATGGTTTGGTTTTGAAACGCGGGACTATGATTAAAAGAAAGTGACAAGCGGTCACGTTCCGGTGTACACGGAAAATCCTTCCGGATGTGGAACAAGGATCAGCATGATCAGTGCACAATCCTGACGTCATCTGATACACGCGAGGTTCCAGGAAAACCAGCCGGAAATTAAATTACTATTAAATTGACCAGCCTGTCCCTGTAGCATTTGTTACGCACGTGCAAAATATGAAACGACCTGTACGGGGAGGTGGACCGTTTTGCTGGGACAGAACTAGGCTGCTCTTAAAGAATGTAGTCAATTATTCCCTCAAATCTACACATCTCTGAACCTGCCGCGCCAAGTAGTGTTACTGTCCTAGAATCAGGAATAAGAGAACAAAAGTAAAGTAAAACGTGTCGGTGAGCTGCGGAATATTACGCATTCAATCAAAAGCTGAACAAACTGAGCTTGAAACAATTTACCATTTATCTGAAATCACACGTACGTGTTTTACGCTCAAATTGATTGAACAGATAGTGGTACAAAACTGAATGCGAAATTCCTCTGATAATGTCGTAACGAGTAATTCCGAGTTTTTAAATTGACGGGATGACTTGTCATTCGATTGCTAATTTTTTAGTGAACCAGTTTCAGGCCATTTTGTCCGCGCTTCATTCCTGACGTGTTAAATTGGAGTTTGTGTTCGGAATATCATCTCCGTGCGGACAGTCACGGAGAGGATGCACAGAGCCTTACTTCTCTTACACGCCGCACATGTAACACGTTATTCTCTGATTGGAATTTTATTTCTAAACTCGAAATCCACACAAATTCTCTTATTATTGTTGTATGGTTAATATTGTAGAATTCTATCAACACTGTTGATACAAATATTGTTGAATCGTGAAAGTAAGACGTCATGCATCCATCTTGTGAAAGGTCTGTTCTCACTACTGGGCAGTAAACACTCCATGAGTCCACACTGTGCACATAATAGTTCTTACACTGATAGAATGATCAGGTCCTCAGTACTGGTCAGTAAACACTATGAGTCCACACTGTGCACAGGACTCTTACATAATGGTGCTTACATTGATAGAATCATCAGGTTCTCACTACTGGTCAGTAAGCACTATGAGTCCACACTGTGCACAGGACTCTATCCTACATGATGGTTCTTACACTGATAGAATTATCAGGTTCTCAGTACTGGTCAGTAAACACTATGAGTCCACACTGTGTCCAGGACTCTATCTTACATGATGGTTCTTGCACTGATAGAATGATCAGGTTCTCACCACTGGTCAGTAAACACTATGAGTCCACACTGTGTCCAGGACTCTATCTTACATGATGGTTCTTGCACTGATAGAATG
>JBCAUG010016223.1:0-10908 GCA_038406175.1 Haplosyllis leylae
GTCGGCTACGCAGCGGGCGGTATGCCTCTTGCGTTCACGCAGGAGGACTTTCTTGCCTAGATTTGAAAATAAAGAGTCAACGAAAACGTACTGTACTACTGGCGCTTTCGGTTCAGTAGCTGCCTCAGCCCCATAGATTATAGACGGTCGCAAGTAGAAGACTAAATATAAAACAAGTGGGCCTGTGTATTCAGTCATAAATACCTGAAATGTCCGAAACATGATTAAATGAGCATCAATAGCAAAATAATCTAAATCTCCATTTTTTCACGCGACTCAAGAGAGTTAAAACTTACTGTGGCATATCCTACTTGAGGTCCTAAATCCTTGAAGAAGAGCTTGGAACCTTTGTTCAATCCCAAACTTCCCAACGTATCCGAGTCTTTCAGCAACTTCCCCCCTGTGTAAGATAACAAACTACATTTCTTGCTCTTATAACGTAGGAGAGTTTCCAGATTGGTTCCGAGATATGTGTTAAGGCAATTTCGGTTGTTTTATTTTAAAGTATGGCAAGAAACGAAGTGTTTGTTCTATTATTGGTAAGTGGTGATTAGAAACGGTAAACATACTTGGCTCTAACTTGAACGCCTGGCGATCAGGATACAACTTTGGTTCTGAAAAGTAAACCGAAAATGTTGTCTTCAGGGTACATTTTTAGACATTAAAGTAAAATCATTTGAATGATGCAATCACTGGGGGAAATATTATGCTGCTTCTAGTCACATGCTCATCTCTGTGTTACTTACTCAAACCGCGGTAGGCCTTCTTTACATCCAAGATTGTCGATGAAGATGACAGCTAGAATATAAATATACATGAAATACATGTGCTTTTTCAACAGAAGCATATTGTTTGAAAGATAAATATCCAAGAAAGGTACACTGGATCGGCTTGATTTTCGTTCACCACGACCGGCGTACCAAGCGTCATACGAAATGAATGAAGATTTTTATGCCTAGCTTTAGGTCTGGATCAAGAAATTTAGGGATGGTAAGATCTAACCATGATTGGGTGAAATTCGCTCAAAAATAAAAATGGCAAGCGAAGCAAGGTTAATCACTTTTATAAAATATTAAAATTGCCATAAAAAATTCCCTGACTTGAGTCAAATGGCCAAAATTCCCTGGAGAAAAATAGTTTTTCCTAACTTTTCTCTTGATGAATGGCAACCTGGTATGTGCTGTTGACGATTTTTTTCTTTACGTTTCAAATATTACATGGTTCCCACTTTTCCAGACTGACAAAATTCCATGATATTTCCATGAGGGATGAAGTGTCAATAGCTAATTCTTAAATAGTTAAATAATCACATAACTGACATACTATTTTCATTCCAGAGTATGTATAAGTTTATTTTTTTATCTGGACACCACTGCAATACTGTCTTTCATACAAATAATACTGGAGTATTAACAATATCAAATTATGCTAATTATAATCACAGTTGTGAACCACTTTTTACCTTCAGTAAAATATTTTTCCAGGTTTCATGTAATTTTTCCATGATTTTTATTATTTTTTGCAAAATTCCATGATTTTTCCAGGTTTTCCAGGTGTGCTGTCATTTTTCAAGGTTTTCCAGGAAATGTGGGAAACCTGTTAATAAACTGCATTGAAAATGTGAACGATGATAGACTTACGTCATAAAGCGTACCCAGGCTTTTGCCTGACTTAGAGTCAACCACTTCTATCTGTAAATACGAAAGCAAATAAAAGTGAATGACAATTTCTAAATAAAGTTTGTTTTTTTTTTTGATAATTTCTAAATGAAGAGCTGATGTACAATTCATAACGACTTATGGCTTATTCAGACAGAACTTGAACGGGATCTGTACCGGAGCCAGAACAAATTGGCTGATATATGTGTAAGCTTCACACTGCAACTTCAACTGTACCTGAATGTATGATAATACCTTGGCATGATTGGTCCCACTCCCGTTCGGAGTTGTTGTACGTGGCTATTGCAGTGAATCATTCAACACTAACCTACTGGCCCAGTAAAAAGCCAATAAAATATTTGGGCAATATTTGACGTTTTTCCCAAACTTTGACAATTTTCAAATATTTTAATTTTTCGGGACATACTTGGTGCTTTATCAGATTTAGTGTTCAGAAATTTACTACAATGGAAAAAAAACAGAACTGAGTGTACTCCAGTTATACTTGGTGACAAATACACAGAATAATGTTTTTATTTCTGGACCACAAAGTTTCCCCTTTGGTTAGTAATTTTTTTATTATTGGCCCAAAGAGATTCATGAACTTTCTGAGTTTAATGATACTTTGTTATTGCTTCCTCAAATCACAAAATTTCTAACCACAACACACGTATCTTCTGCTGACTCAAGCAAAAAAAGCACTGTACAATATACCGTAATACGGTACAATTGATTGTAATGTGGTGCAAAATATCAAACGATTCATCATCTGCTCGTTTATTATGTAAGATCCACAGTTAATTAAGTTAACCCATTACATGCCATTAGGTGTAGTTGAGTCAACTATTGACAGGGTTACAGTCAGTGCGAATCTATCATTTCTTGCAGACGAACCCAATGCGTTAACTACACCTACACATTTCTGTCAAATTTTCTGGCCGGAATGCCACAATTACTTGAAGTAATTGAATTTTCATAAGGCTTCCATACATTGCTTACTTCACGAATAAGCCGTGGTTGCATTTCAAGTGGGGCCCATCAACGCATTTGGAATAGATCTATTTAGAATCTAGCCACAAATGTAGATCTAAATCCAAAAAAAATAATGTTATTTTTTGAGTTTTTCCACAATTATTTTTCTGTGTTGATGAAAATTGACTTTAATTTTAAATGTTTTACATGTCATCGACCTAGATTTTGATCTATTTCGCATTAACGTTGTTCTATGTAGATCTAGATCTATTTGCAGGAAGACACAAACATATTTTAATCCGTTTACAAGCGGAAACCAGTGTACTTAATGTTGTCTCCCACTTGACTTCATTGATTTTGTGTGTTTGCCGGTTCCTATGACACACCTTTCCAATACCACAAACACATGTATCAAACTTTTCTTTTAAATGGAGGTGCTGTTGCTAAGTATACTGTCTCCTACCTTGCCTAGTCCTGAGGAAATTCTGTCAAACAATTAAAAACTATGCATATTAGGGTACTCATGGGGTTTCTAAAGAAAAATCGAAAATGTTTGAAGTTTGCTTACCTCCATGGTGAGAAGCGCATGCGTACTGATGTCCAAAGCAGGGTGGAAATGACGTCACATTATTACACCGTGTACACGTACTTGCCATACGCATATTGAACTATCACACGGAGAAATTAAACAAAATTTAGTTATTTTGTCCACTATAAGAAACCTGTTGTCAAAGATATTTGAAAGCATTCGCATATCATATTTCATTAAAATTTTTGGCCCAACAGCAATGGTCCAATGCCAAATATGGCGTGAATATTGTATGAAAAATAACTCTCGTATGACACTCTTGTGAAGAACGTGATGGAATGACCTAGAAACTTCTGGAGCAATGTAGAAGGAGAAAATTCGCAAATAATAATAAACAAGGAACAGTTTCATCTCCCATTCAGTCTTGAGGAAGTGTTAACGTTAATTGGTCAAATACAAGTCTACTGTAACACTGTCACTTGGAGACATTACTTTTCGAGCCTTGGACAGCTGTCGTCAGTCAAGAAAAGACATTTAGGCCGATCTAATCTTCATCTAAATTTTGCATTTTACAGCAAAAAATGCCAGGCAAAGATTATTACAAAGTCCTGGGCGTCGCTAAAGATGCCACAGAAGAACAGATCAAGAAGGCCTACAGAAAAATGGCCTTGAAATACCATCCTGACAAGAATAAGTCTCCTGGAGCGGAAGAAAAATTCAAGGAAGTTGCAGAGGCATACGAAGTTTTGAGTGACCCCAAGAAAA
Organism: Haplosyllis leylae; assembly: GCA_038406175.1. NCBI lineage: Eukaryota > Metazoa > Annelida > Polychaeta > Phyllodocida > Syllidae > Haplosyllis > Haplosyllis leylae. The sequence continues at coordinate 3,925 of JBCAUG010016223.1, forward strand.
AGGAGGTCTATGACAAGTTTGGAGACGAAGGACTGAAGGGAGGTGCCCCTGGTGGACCAGATGGTGGCAACTTCACCTACACCTTCCACGGAGATCCTCACGAGACATTCAGAATGTTCTTCGGCGATGAAAATCCATTTGGAGGTTTCTTCCCATTCGGAGGGGGACCACCAGGCTTCGGAGGGGGACCAGGGGGTACGGGTGGCAGTCATTCTCGAATGTTCTTCAACACTGGTGGTGATTCAATGGACATTGACGACGACCCTTTCTCCAGTTTTGGAATGGGTGGTATGCACAATATGGGAGGAATGCATGGGGGGAGTCCCCATCGAAAACGCCAGGATCCAGCCATAGTGCACAATCTGCAAGTGAGCCTGGACGATGTGTTCAAGGGTACAACCAAGAAAATGAAGATCACACGAAAGGTGCTAAACCCAGACAGACGTTCAGTCAGACCAGAGGATAAAGTTCTAACCATTGACATTAAACCAGGATGGAAAGCTGGTACCAAAGTGACATTCCCCAAAGAGGGAGATCAGACACCAAACAACATCCCTGCGGACATTGTGTTCGTCATCAAAGATAAACCACATCCCGTGTTCGTTCGAGATGGATCAGATTTGAAATACAAAGCGAAAATTGGACTGAGGGAGGTATGTTGGAGCATTAACATATTATTTTTTTAATGTTCCTAGATTATTCCAGGGCCAAAGTGAGCTTGATGCTCCATGATTCACAACGTATATCACTTCTCATCCTGACATATTTTATGTATGAAATCGTGTTATGGCTCAATCAGACTGACAGTGGCCGAGACTGAGACCTAGACTGAGACTGATAACAAGTATACAGAACTCAATGGGAATCAGTCTTGTTATCTGTCTCGGTGCAGTATGAATACCTCTATACAATTCCATAGAACCCAATGACATCGGTCTCAGTCTAGGTCTCGGCCACTGTCAGTCTGATTGAGCCATCATACCATCTCGGGTAATATAAGTAAGCATCCCACTTTATTGTTCGAATATACCTGTAATTACAGACTTTGCTAATAATGTCTTGTTACTTTTCAGGCTTTGGTAGGAACAACAATAACTGTACCAACCATCGACGGGCGCAAAATTCCTGTGAGGCTTTCAGAGGTGATCAAACCAACAACAACGAGAAGAATTCAGGGAGAAGGACTGCCATTACCAAAGCAGCCAACCAGAAGGGGAGATATGATTGTTGAATTTGACATTCAGTTCCCCAGTACTTTGTCAGCAAATGCTAAAGAAACCTTGGCAAATACATTGCCAAAGACTAATCACTAGCTTTCCGACTCCTATTGTTATAACTACGTGAAGTAGATATCACGAGAACAGTCGACTTAGACGAATGTTTTGGAGGATTGTCTTGATTGCCTTTTTTAATCGCACACTGCTGTTTTCTCTAGAAGAGACATGGCATACATTAGATGATGTGTTATATTTTTAGCTTTGTAAGTTAAATACTCAATTGTTATACACTTTAATAGGTGGTTCGCATTTGTTTTGTTACAGTGTAGACTGCGCACCAAAAATGCTACTACGCTGATTATATAATTTATATGATTATTTGTCGCGGCTTCGATTCCTCATAATTTCCACAATTCGTAGTCTGCAACTACTCTTATTATTTGAAGGATTATAGCGGTTTCGATTCCTCCCAAGTTTCTTCATTATTTCTTGTCTCACACAGCAGTGATATTGTATAGATAATTTGTACAAAAGTGCCAGAGTTGTGAGACATTTATCTCAGCCAGTGTTCATACGCCGGATTGTTGAATGTTTCACTGTAGTGTTATCAGTTAGGTTAGTTAAGAATTACGTTAAAAGCAGCGAAACCATGCGCGAGTGAATAAGGCACTTTAATACCATGTATATTTTGTATATTTATTTTATGTAATAAATACAACCAGTTTTAAAATATGACCTGTCTCAATTACATTATATTTTGCGGAGCTTCGATAAAAACTAAACTTAGTCAACCGGTTTTGTGGTATTTATCAAGGAAGTGAATGGGAAGCAAGCCAAATTAAACTATCACGAAAAGTTAGTCATAACATCAGAACGTATCGAGAAATACCAGAAATAGTAGAATGCTGAGTCAGCAGATAAAAATTTGCTCGTTGCATACCATAACCATGATAACCACAGTATGATTGTTCGTGAGTTGAAAAACTGCTGTAACAAATGAAATACAGCAGACGAGAAATGTTGCACAGGTTGCCAAGAAAAGCTTAGTAAACACACGAAAAAGCTTTCGGTTTATAACAACAAATTTCCAGGAATCACTTCAAGAATTGCATACTCAAAGCTAACTGGGTGGCTTATCCACAATTACGCTTTGTTGAAACTTAAATTTACTGCCACAAACTGTAAACGAGCACGCTCAAATGTTTTAATCATTAACAATACATCTTTTTGTAGAAATAGGAATTTACCGTGAGAGGTTGAGCTCGAGATTATACTATTTGTATACTGTAGTAATCTCCCTCCATATCACGTGTTCTATTAAGCTCTGTTTACACGTAGAGTTTGCGTCTGCGTCAAAACTTTAACATTGTCCTAATGGAAAACGCAGCGAATGGGTTCGTGTGTGTGCGTTTGCATCACCATTGACTATACAAAACTTGACGCAAATGTTGTCGCACACGCACACGCAAAGTTGCCAAACGTTACATGTAAACAAGCCTTTAGTCACGCACAAAACCTTTATTTGAAAAGAACAAAATTAGTCTTCGTCATTTTATGCACGCATTTGAAAGCATACGTTAATCATACTGTAATTTTCTGCTCTTCATGAGATCTATGATGAAACACAAAGCTGACAGCGTTTGTTTCCCAGGTACCCTTCAACATGACGTCGACGACGCCCTTTTTATCTGCGCAGTGATTCCACTGCGACAGGTCACTGTTACAGTCAGAGCCCTCTGGTGGACCACGCATCTGAATCCGGTTGACACATCGCCGACATTTGAATCTGAAATAAATAAAAGGAGGGAAAAGTGCAAGATGCAATGTGGAAAACATGAAATAAAAGGAGCAAATTTAACTTAAAATTAAGACCTCACATTGATAAAATTGTAGTCAAACTTTGAGAACAAGCAGGGCGATTTTGAAAAGCTCACTAAATGTCAAGCAAATGTCGGGAATCCTTTTAGTGGATGCCCAATCCGCATACCAAAAGATATATGGCCTGCTCAAATAGAGGGGGCCAGGTCTTTGCCGGGGGGGGGGGGTCCTGCAACACGATGCAGTGGGATCAGAACCCATATACACAAGCTGGATAGAAACGACCGAAGACATTACCTTCCCGCAAATTACGTATTCGGGTGGTAAACATGACTTGCTAAAACAGAAAATATGACATTCCAGTCCAAACTCCCTATCGCTTACAGATGAAGAGATTTTTCAATCTTCGATTTGCATATCTTGTTCTGGTTCTAAAACAACTGGATAACATCAGAATTTAAAAAATAGATCAACAGATTTTGAAGATAGACAATCTTTGTTGAAAGTAATTATACTTCCACATTATGGTATGTTCACACTGAGCGACACAGAGAACGATATATATACCTAGACCGATATAATGGCTTGAATTAGCCAATGGCATCAGTGGCAGGGTCTTGGTGCAGTATGAAGTCCTCTGCATATTACAGTGGAACCCATAATTATCGTTGTCGGTGCCGGTATCGTTCTCAGTGTCGACAAGTGTGAACAGACCATTAAGATGACGCAGCTTTTTTCTGAAACACAAACGTACTTATCGTGAGTGTCGCTGATAGTTTCCTCGTTCAGTTTAAATAGATCCCGCAGTTCTCCGAGACTGAAGTGACGCTCAACATCTTCTTCGTTGTCGACAACACACGAACTCAAAGCTTTCTTATGCGCCTGACGCTGGAAAATCTTTTCTTCAATCGTCCCAGTCTGAAAATATTACAACGGTATTATTTTTATGTCTACGGTGTGGTCATGGTTGTTATCACATTATTGAATTCACACGCACCGGGCACAGCTTACAATGAGTACGGATAGTTAACAAAGAAGTCCCCCTGTGTGACCCGCTGTAGCAACTCAAATGCTGGTGCTGTCTGGTGGAGGGGCAAGGTTGGGTAAGGGGGTACCCTCTGGGCTTGTTTGGGAGGGAGGGGTACCCTTGGTCCTGTCCAGGCTCTGTGTGGTACTCCAGATAGTAGGACCAAGGGGTACCCTCTCCTCTCCCACATGACAGGACCAGGGACAGGACTTGGAATAGGACCAGGGGGTAACCCCCCTCCCCCAGACAGGTCCAGGGACATGACTTGGGACAGGACCAGAGGTACCCCCTTGGACAGGATCAGTTGGTACACCCCCCCCCCCTTGTGAACAGACAAACAAACTGAAAGCATTACCTTCCCGCATACTTCGGAATGCGGACGGTAATTATTTGATCGTAATAGCCGGGTGCTCACTGTAATCTAACTCGTCGTAAGTGGGACCCAGTGTAACCCTCAAACATTTTACAATACTAACAGCGATCAGCCTATAAATGTAGCACTGTTTCTTCTGTCCATCTCGCCACACTCGAGCCATTGCCTGGTCATCATTAGCTGGGTTCCAGTCAGGGTCGAACATAACCAGTCTATTAGCACCAATCAAATTTAAGCCGCAGCCTCCAGCTTTACTGCTCAACATGAAAACAAATTCTGGACTCTGCAAGTGATCACATTTGTGACAACATTAACCAAAGGACAAAACTGACGACAGGGTGTCAAAATTCATATTTTCTTTTGTTAAAGTTAATACTGGTATTATTATGGCATTATGCGCAATGGCTCAATTTCACTGACAGTGGCCGAGAGCGAGACCTAGACCGAGACCGATAACAAGTATACAGAGCTCAATGGGAATCTGTGTTGTTATCTGTCTCTGTGCAGTATGAACAGCTCCATACAATTCCATAGAACCCAGATGCCATCGGTCTCGCTCTAGGTCTCGGCCACTGTCAGTGTGATTGAGCCATAACTCAAAATTACATACAGAAGGATTGTTGAACTTCTCCACCACTTTCGCTCTTTTCTTGATGGACATACTTCCATCTAAGCGCACATAGAGATACCTAAAAATGAAAAAAAAATGACGTTGCGTGGTTGATCCAATTGGTGGCACGTGCAAAATGGCATCATGGTAGCATTCTGTGTAAACAAATTCCAACCAATGACTGCAGGTCAAAGTAGGCCTAGTTATCATAAAACTGCCAAAGGCCTGGGACAGGATGCTATGACCCCTCCGACACAACCATTAAGGTGACTCTAAAGCCTGGTTCACAGATAACGAAATTCAGCCTGACATTTAGCCTGATAAAGAATGGGTTTCATCCTTTCCTATAGAGCTGTTCACATATGACTTTCAATGTATTTTGACATCATGTATGAACACCACCACTGGTTGCTATGCAACCCATTTTTATCGGGCTAAATATTGGGCTGAATTTCACTACGTGTGAACCAGGCTTAACGAGCCACCAATAATGCCGGGAGAATCATTTTTACAATCAGGTCACAGTAAATTCGTACTTTTTTCATTTACATAAGTGTTTCTGTTGGTAATTTAACAAACCTGCGCTGTTGGCAAAGATTTTCAAAGAGATCTAGCGTCTGTGTATAATTAGACACAAGCACCACTTTGTCGTTTGTCATTGACCGGACCATCGCCAATATGTAGTCTAAAACCTGAAATTTTCCTGCAAAAATAGAATTAAGCTAATTTTTCTATTTATACACTTTATCAAAGTTTGAGGTCCGTTTACACCAAGCGTCAAAGTCAATTTGCGTCAACGTTGCAAGGAAGCTTGCAACACAGCTCTCATTGACCACAATGGAGTCACTTGAGAATGGGGTTGTAACTCATTTTCGAGCAACTCCATTGTGGTCAATGAGATCTGTGTTGCAAGCATCAATTCATTGCAACGTTGACACAAATTGACTGACGCTTGGAGTAAACGGGCTCTAACATATAATTTCAATTTGAGAAAATTACGAGTTGACCATGAACAAAGGAATGAAATGTCTTGAAACTAAAAAGGAAAGAATTTATTACAAACCTGACAAATCCGGTTGAACTTTTCTGGGATTATAACCACGCCGAAACAAATCTAGTGCTTCTTCAAATCCCTCAGCTCCTTCCACGCACTTACTGTACACCAGATCGGGATCTTTGAAAGAAAGAAACGGAAGTAAAACTAAAGAGCCTTTGTTCTTTATTAAAGTCACAAGTTCACAATAAACAATAAAGTCCCTGCACGGCAACGGTTTCCAAACTCTCGAATGAAATGACGTCATTTTACTTGTGACATTACGACGCTGAATTTGTGTATACAAACGATCACTATTTCGTCAAGGGGACCATCTAATCACTCGAGTTTTTCATTCGAGAGCTAACAAATCACAGATTATCACTTACGGTTGCATAGTTTCTTGAGTTGAGTGATTGATGACAAGGAGGACACTGCCACTTCGCCTTTCTTGGTGAGCTCACACTGTGCAGCCTTAGAACTCACAAACATTTTGTACAATTCCTTTTGTAAAGGAGTCAAATAGCAACACACCACCTGTTCAACTGTAACAATAGAACAAGAACAGATATTTAGTTGTTCCCATAAAATCAACAGTATTTATGTCAAATAACTTTGAAAAGTCCTTATGCAACTTACTTTTCACAGGTAAATATTTCGTGAGGAGAGCCTGAGTTCTTCGTATGATGCATCTATTAACAATCTCAGCCAACTGAAAAAACAACAACATTTCAATGACTTTGCTGCACTTTGTTATTATTTTACAAAAAAAATTAAATATATAAACAAAACAAGAAAGTCCTCCTGCGTGAACGCAAGAGGCATACCGCCCGCCGCGTAACCGACCTATTCAGGGGGGGGGGGCCCCAGAAGGGGGGGTTTACCCCAGTCCTGGCTGGGGGGGGG
>JBCAUG010016234.1:0-25137 GCA_038406175.1 Haplosyllis leylae
ATGATTCCCCGGGTATAGGTCGGCTACGCCGCGGTCGGTATGCCTCTTGCGTTCACGCAGGAGGACTTTCTTGTTCTGGTTGGGAATTCACACTGCCTGTGGAAGACACCTTCCTGCTGCTGAGTATTATTTATATTTTACACTGGGGACCAATTTAGGGATAATTCTCATTTACCTGCAGATTGAAATGGCTACTCGGAATGCCTCTTCTTTAATCAACCGTCTTTTCTCAGGAGTGGAATTATCGTAATCTAAATCTGCAACTTTTTTTCTTGTGAAAATCAGTGTTGAACATTTAGTTTTATTACAAGGGTTAATTGTTGAAAAATACGTAGCAGAACAAATCGCAAGAGATGTAGATGATTTGAACAACATTTACTTTGCTATCGAAGTAAATTATTAACAATAGAATGATCACTAATCAGTACTACATGCCATGCAATTCAATAACTGAACTTGCCAATAATATCTCTTCATGGTGCTTCAATGAATAGGTTGGATCTTACCATGGCAGATTAAGTGGCTTTAAATCTAAAACACCTAAAATGTCGAAACAAAATGCAGAGTCTGAGCTGAAAGTTTCAAATATAGACCCTTGTATTACATGTTTTCATCTAACAGACATATCTCAACAACAGAGACATCAAAGTATTTGTTTGATATTTTAAACCTTTTGAGAAATGATAAAGTTACTGGAAACTTTCCTTAAACCTCCTGCCTAAGAATTCCATTTGAAGAGTTTCAAGAAAAGAGGGTACATACATCCTGAGTTATAACCTTGGGATTTTGGCACTCCTGTTTTCCAAACAACATCTTTATTTTTATTGTTAATTGCAGAAGCATCACAAATGACACAACTTTCACCTCTCAGTAATGTGGGGCATCTGTGTAAGCAACAACGGGGCCAAAATGAGCTGGTGCCAAATTAGAAGGCAGATTCTTTTTATGATGCGGTACCAGTAAATTTCTGGAGAAGCAAAACAAAAGTAGAGAAAAATGCCAATTTCTTTCCAACCAGGCAATAAATGTCAACCTGTTCATCAAAGTCATACATGTTTTAACATGGCATTCCAGGGGTGTTGACATTGTTTACCTGGATCTATGTTAATAAACTACCTGGAGAAAATAGGTTGAGATGACCTGACGGATAAACTGACAAGGAGTAATCGGATAACGGACAGCTGATTGATAGGCAAATTTCCCTCCAGATCTTTCTAAATCATTCGTGTTAAAGAAACTTTCTGTCCGTGATGCAGTCTATGAGAGTTAGGTAGTCTCTTTGGCAGGTTCTGGGAAGGAACAAGTTTGTATCAAATGTATGGTAGAGCATTGGCCTCAGGATCCAGAGTTCCTGGTTTCAAACCCCATTGGGGCAGCTTTTGACGAATTTTTTTTGCTCTTCCCTGTGTAAAGATCTGTCAGGTAATCTGATAGAAACGCCTATCGTGAAAAACTAAATTATGTTAATTAAGCTCGGACGCTTTCTCATGAGGTGTTCCTTCAAAAGACGTAGAGACTCGTTAATAAGAAAACGGGGTACGTGACTTATCACTGCAATGCTGATTTCAGGTCTTAATTGTAGTAACGAATAAAAGTTGAGTAGAAGGAAACTAATAACTCATAGGAAATAGGGTTTGAGTTCAACTTCAAGCTGCTGAACAAGGTGGCAATTTTAAGGATTGTAGATTTTTATGAAATCTAACATTTCAATTTCAAAAATGTTTTCATACCAAACCCTGAAAGAGTGGTCACAAATCTGCCTGTACAAGATTTGAACACTTCGAACTCCTTTGTTTTATTCTGTTCTGTTCAACTACAGGTCTCAGTGCACCTTAGGGACAAAGCGGATGTAGAATAAAAGGCAACCTGTGTTACTTTTTCAATACAAGGCTTAAAACTCTTTCGACATTTGCATCCTCAATTTGAGACGGTGTCTTTTCAAACTAGACGAAGAACCGTCTTACTTTTCAGGAAATTTGTTGCGATGATTTGTTGATTATAGCTTCAAACACGCAGTATCACCTTCCCAAATAGTCCAGTTGATTGGAAGGAGCTTTTGAATGTTTTGGAAAATTTCGCTCCTCTTTCTGATTGTATGTGTACAATTTAGTGCTATCATTTTGAATATTTTGTGGACAGTACCCCCGGAATTGGACTGGTGGAAAGCGAATCATGTCCATATCTAAATCTTTATGCTGCAACAAAATCTTAGTTTAAAATTGATACGCAAGAGGATATAAGTACGAACCCAAAAATTGTAATTTTCTGGAAATTACATGCGATCAAAGATTATCATAGATCATATAAGTGAATCTTCAACTGGATAGTGAACGCACTGAGTCGATTAATAGATGATCTACAGATGATCCAGCCATGATGCAGATGATTGATCGGTGAGGGTTTCCGCTCCATACCTTGTCCATTTATTAGCCGCCCCATGTCAATGGTCTAGACACCCTAGCATGTTACCGTTGAACTTTAATGTTCGGCATCGATAGTCACAGTCACTTCTGGGATCTGCGCACAACCAAATTCTAACAGCCAATGATTTGTTTTACTTCGAATTGGTTTTAATGTGTTGCATTGATTCCAAGTTCAACACAAGCATAATATCCTTGATGTACAATTGAATCACATCTCGTTGCTCTGTAAACTATTCTGGTTTTCTACAAGCAACGAGTGTGGATAACAATTATGGACCACCTGAAATTCTTGTATCATCTAATCAAGATGCTTAATTAATTTATTGACTTGGAATGTTAGCGTGATGCCATCAGACGACAAAATATCTGTCTCCAGAATATCATACAATAGCTGTCGTTCATTTGGATGAGTGCCGACTAGGAATGCGAATGAGACAAAAAGAAATGGAAATGGGTTGAACAATTATACCAGCTCAATTAATTACATGATGTAAGCTGGGATTTAATGTGTTATTTGCCTTTTTCTGAATTTGATGGGTAATTTATCGCACTAAACCTGGAATTTTAAATATTTCCAAAGTAATGAATGGCAATATTTAAACTTTAGATAGATGAAACAAGATTTTTTGGCAGTAAACTAAATGTATCTCTTGCTGATTATAACAGCTCAAACGAACGTGATGCAGGCTATACTTTGCCATGTCCTTACCTGTCTGTCATCAAGTATACTGCTTCAGCCCGGTATGACATGGTAAGAAGACAAACTGAACTTCAGCAGAGTATTTGAAATTAAAACAACAACAAATAATGACAAAACTTTCATCATTTGGTAAATGTATGTGAAGCGAAACTATCACAATTAAAGACAAATCTGTTTCAAACTCACTGACATCCTCTTTCGATTTACGATTCGATTACACTTTGACATTTTCATTGAAGTTTTTTGAAGTAAATATATTTGAGCTTATTAAAAGAAGTTACAAACTGAAACCAAAATCGTTTCAATGGCCATCATCATTCTTGGTCGTGAACCTGTAAACAGCAGATGTTCAGTTATGCAGATGTTGTCTTGTGTCCCTAACACATTACAACTCGGTTAAGCAGCGTGTCTAACACATCTAACGCTATTTTCATCTGCAAATTGATGCAAATCTTCTCAAGTCACGGTATATTTGCATTTAGATTGAGGTATTGGCACTGATACTGTGCGAGAAATTCCGATGACTGTCATCTGCAGGAGAAACCTAACGTAAACACGGCAGATGGTGCAGATGGGAACGGGAGGCGTAAACAACGGACGGATCTTGTCAAACAACACATCTTTTAAACCTCCTTGTTTGGCTGTGGATTGTTCTAGTAATCACTTAGGAAAATAGTTTTTGTCCTGAACAACACGACATGAAGAAAACAACTATCGATTGAAAGTCCAAAATAAAAGTGACATGTAATTGCAAAAAAGGAGTAGGAATGTTGTGAAAAATTTAAAGATTTGAAAATTTGAAAATTTAGGTTAAGGCCAGTCAAATTAATAACTCACAGTTTTAATAGTTAATTAGATCTACTATTCACTTTCTAACACTTTCGCGATATTTCTCACAAAATATGGGGGAATGTTTTCCGATATATTTTTGTAGGAAGTTTTCTTTCAGCATGGAACTTCTCACTTGCGAATTTAGTCTAATTTTGAGAAGATTCGTGAGTATTAATAAACCCAGGTACAATTTCCCTTACATCTTTTATGTTCCGCTGCCAGCCCAAATTAGACGGTAATTAGCCTCATTTTAGCCTTCAACAAAGAAGGGTAAAAGCTAGGGCTTATATTTCAAAGCGAATCTACCATCGATGTACAGAGAGTAATCATATGCCACTAAATTTTAACTTACAGAGTTCTTTACATTGTTTTAAGTGCAGAATTACAAGCATCCCTAATTTCACTCGCCATTAGACAAATGTCTATGCGTTACATTTTAGGTGAAAAAGATAACAGGCAAGAATATATTCATGTCATCCATATTCTAGATTTCGCCGATAAAGTTTCCTTCGCCAAGAGACTGATGAATAAAAATGAAAATTTGCCAGAATAATCTTCTTGGATTCTTCACATCAAATTTTACCAGTGAAACGTGTTGCCAAAGATTGTTGATGTAGCAGAACAAATTTTGGTTTTATGAACATTTGAACTTTTTCCTATTTTAGTCATTTTGGTGAGTCAGCCGCATTTATTTAATCATCGACATTGTCCGTCTCTGATACAAATGTACCTATGGCCGAAAGAAACCTTAAAAACCTAGTTATGTCATCCTACATGCAGCTGAAAATTCATATGAACACGGAGAGACAGACAAATCCTCAGACCCTGACGTGTCCATCTTCACAATCGTACAGTCTGTAATACAATAACCCCACACGCACAGTTCCCACGGACAGCTGAGGGGACGTTCTCGCTGAATACATATCTGCGGATTATCTTCATCGCATGTCTGGTGGGCCACGATTATCGATGGCTCTTTTAGTAGTCCACCTAGATCTAGTCATTGATTTGCGTGTTCGAGCCATTTTGAACTGTATATCTTGGCATTTCGTGATAAGTTGGTGTGTTATGTGTGGTGTGTTATCATTAGTGGATATTCGTCAAGCATTAGTGACGTCATATGCCAGCAAGTGACCGTACGTCAAGACGTAGTTCCCTCGGGTTGTACGGTGAGGAGCCTTAGGACTCCCTAAATGATATTTAGTTGTCGCTCTCAACACAAGAAATTTGCCTGCATGAATTTGTTAAGAATTTTAGTCCTTGGGCCACTTGCACCACTGTTCTCACCTTCTGTGGTTACCTTCGGTTTCAAAGTGGATCTCCTCATAAATGAACATCGCAAAAGATACTGAGATTCCTCTCATAGTACGCAACCTGACAGGGTTTCTCACATAGATCTACTACTTCGGGCAGAAGTGGGAGGCCAGAACTGGTTTCAAACCCAGGCCTCTCACGCACAGTCCAGGACTTCCGACTGAGCTATCAGGGCCAGCTTACTTTCGTGAGTTTTGTTAAATGATCAATGATGTCGTTTTGAAACAGAGAGAATTATATCCAATGCCACACTTTTAAACTTTCAGACAATATCCATCGCTGGTGTCAAAATCAAGGTAGTTTTAATCTCCAAAAAGCTACGCCTGTTCTTGTAGTAGCACGTCTTGCATCCACCAAGTGGTTGTTGTTGGTGTTTAGACTGGGGAGAGAAGTAACAAGGACAACAGCCCCACATGAAGCACACGCGCAAGACCACTCTGACACTATCTGCTCTATATTATGTAACAACACAAACAATCCGCATTGTTCGTGGTCAGTCGTGTCCCTATTGTGATTTTAGTTATGTTTTACCTGGCTTTGCAGACTACCTGACTACATGGACGTTAACATAAGAAAATAAACGACATGCGGGTTTAGCAATCTAAGCACGGATTATATTCAAACGGAACTCATGATTTGTTGTCTCGGCAGAAAATGTCAATATTCAGCACTTTTTCAAGAAAATAGCCAATTCATGTGTCTATGTTTCAGTGGATAATGGCACAATAAAAATTCAGAAGGAAATTTAGTAGTAAATTCCCATATTTTAAAAAATATAGTGAAATTACCATTAACTCATGACCTAATGACTCCACAAGTAAAAAATCTTCCAGAATTGTTTATTGTCTCATAATCCACCGAAACATAGAGAAGGAATTGAATATTTTCACAAAAAGTACTAAATTTTTATGTTTGGTGGCTCGTTAGAGTCACCTTAGTGGTTGGTTTGGTCTTTTTGCTCCAAAATTTTGGGCCCGATCCTTCGTTTTCCTTTGCCCCCCCCCCCCCACCCCTTCGCTCCCCTTCGCCCCCTTCGCTCCCTTCACCCCCCTTTGCTCCCTTCGCTCCCCGAACAAGCCCCCTGGTGAAACTTTCACTGCCTTATATTTTCTCTATGTAATCCCTGCTCAGGTAATTCCGTGTTGTCAAGTTTCTCAAACCTGCCAATACTTATTCACATTGAAGTTGTCGCTTTAATCGAGTTTTTCACAAACACATAATTTGGAAATGTTTGCATTATTGTGCAATTTTCTTCTTTTTTTACAACAATTGATGTTAGCAAATATGAAATTAGAAATCACAGCACAGATAAGAGTTCAAGGTTACATGCTTTACTGGACTAGTCAACTTTTAACGGCAGATCTAAAACGAAGTTGGCAATGTTGACATTCTTGCGTTGTGGAGCGTTTGTGAAAAATTTTAATGAATTTCTTGATGTTACTTGGTTGTACAGAACTGATACTATATATGATTTTTTGAATTTATCACAGTCGAAGAAATTCTATCTGGATAATAGATGGGAAACGGTCCATGAAAGCACATGTAACACAGAGGACACTTAATTCATGGTACAGTGATATCCCAGATTCTCTGAATTCAGTGAAGTTTCTGTCCATTTGAGTCTTTCCTTAATTGGCATTAGATTCTATAGATTCTGTAGATTCTACAGAATCACGAGAGAACTAAAACAATCCAGTAGCAAAATGTTACCCCCCAACTAGGAAGTAAACCCAGGCACTGACTTTGCTCTGACTTTCATGTCCTGCTTGCTACCATCTGAGCTAATTCCCCTATCTGCTGGAAGTCTCAGCCCTTTGGATCCTTATAGAGTCATGATTCTTGGACTTAGAATTTTTTTGGAATCAACAGAGCATGACTACATAAGGATCTAAAGGGCTGAGACTTCCAGTTATTACAAGTTATTTATCTATTTTAATAAACGTCAATTAGCCACAATAGCCAATTGTTAGTGTGAGTGATTTTGAACAAAATTCACCAATGCCTTCCTTATGAGGTTCATTTGAGTCACAGAATGCATACAGTGCAGATGGAATTTTGGATTATTTTTCAAGTTTAACCTCACAAAATATATATATTTAAAATTGGAATATGTCCCTGAAAATTGGCGTGTCTGCTGTCAGGATACCTATCTGTGTGTGTTAAAGAATTAAGAGATTGGATAATTATTTCTTTGTGAAAAAATTCCCTCAAAACGGGATTTACAGCAGTGCAAAGAAGTCAACAGGATTGACAGGTGTCACTTGCATTAGTAAGACAATAGCACTACCAGTGGCTTTCCTTAAAAATAAAACCTATTTTCATGAATAGAAAATTGCGCAAGAGTTTATCAAAGAAATTCTGTTGTTGATTTATTTGAAACCAGTCAGCTGTAAAGATACACTTTGTTAAAGAAAATTTACTTCTGAGTTGGTTCTCCTGTGGTTGATGGTACTTCATGACAGTAAAACGTCTTAATTTGACACGTACATTTGGTTTGAATGCCACCATTTGAGGTAGGTATAAGTTTAATGTGACAGGGTTCCAATACCTCAGTCTACGATGGGAATCACGATATTTAGATCTAACTTCTTACAAGTTTGCTCAAGATGGAACTGGAATGAACTATTTCCCCATAATTTTCATCAGCCTTAATTAAAATTTTAAAAACATATTGCCATTATTACTTAAATCCAACATTGTGCGGACTTGCACGGTATCTCCATAGATACCATTTTGAAAGGTGAATGCAACTTCGCCATGGACATTTTTTACAATTTTACAAGTGTGTACTCAATTCTGGGAAGTAAGACGTAACGTCTCCACCCTGTGCGCACATTTACTGCGGTAAAGTGTCTGGATAAATTTATATGGCTGTTTATTTGACATTTGAGTTTTCGCTAAACTGACGTTGACATCCAAACTATACCGTTAAATGATGTGGCATGCAATATCTAACAATGGGCGGTGGCTTTGAATGGGATATTATTGTTGGCAGTAGAATTTCATTACAGACCCAGAAATGGGTAAAAGTCACAGCCACCAAATGAGCTGACACCACAAAAGGGTATTTTGTCATTGATGATAAGTTAAATTAATGCATATTTAAAAATAAAATTGATAAACAACACCTCATGCGTTACTCCATTTTTCGTTTTCATTAGAAAATACTTTTAGTATATAATACTATCAACATTCATTAAAAGGAACAAATGGCGTCGTACGAACATCAATCTGTAATGCAAACGACAGAGAGTTTGATGTGTATGTCTGTCTGTTTGTCATCCTGGCTGCTGCGCGTGATGTCATATCGTTTAAGGATTGTCATCCAGGGAGTGTTATTTGAAGTGTCGTCTAAAAAACCTGCAATACAGTTGGAGCACGACAGGTATCTGTCGAAAATATAATTGTCTCTCTGTCTTTTACACTTTACTCCGACTGATTACTCAGTTTAATATCTATGCCAAATAGCTTTGTAAACGATGGGTCAACAAACCATACCTAACCATGAAATATGAAAGGGGCAATAATTTAAAACATGTTAGAATTTTAGTTTTACTCTGTAATCAATTAAAATCAGTCTTTGGCGTTCAATTCTTAACAAAGACTTTGGTACTTAAGTTTCATCTTTAGACGGATGAACAAAATTCACAGTATTGCTTGATTTGTACCTATTAATGATGCCATTTGAATAGCTCTGATAATTACCCGTTCAATACACAGACATAATCCACATATCCAGTTGAATGACATGCATCCAATTTGACATGTGTATTAATTATAGCTCAACATATATTACGTACATTATACATTCTGATACACACTTTTGTATTGACATGTACATCTGATCACACAATTACAGTGATTTGGGAAATATTTTTGAAAATCATGTTGAATACATTCGAGCACAAAATCTATTTCCTTCACTCATGCTAAATTAATATCTTTTCCTGAAAACTGGTATTATGACTTTAGTCCAATCATGTGCCATTTCCTCTGATCAGCAGCAAGAACACATTTCCAGCATGCTGAATGGGTTGTAAGCTAGAACCAGTAAACGAAAGTAGAGGGAAGACAGGAAGATGAGAAATCTACCAATTAACTATAAAAGAGATAAAGGTCTATTTACATGTACCTATTTTCTTACCGTTTAAAATGTGTTGAAAACGTCAATGTGATGTTATTAACACAGAAGTTAAAATTTATTACAAAGATCAAAGCTGTCCATGACAAAAACGATGATGTTAAGGTTATGTGTGAATTCAAGATTAAACTACATAAGAAAGAACTGAAGAAAGGAATCATTCGATGACTATACATTACAGAAACATAAAAGACTGTGTTACTGAGTTCCTAAGTAATATGCCAGAGCTTAAAACAATAAATCCTATTGGTCAGTTTTGCGAAAGTGTGATTTTCCTGTAAAATCCCATAAGAAAAGTTTTTCTCTGAATTACAGAAAGTTGCCAATGCTGATATTCAGACTAATATATGTTGGATGGCTAAAAATATCAGAAATATACTCTTATGAGTGTTGAACTAGGAACTGCCACTATTCCAGTTTGATGCCCTGTTCTCTGAGCTCACTTGGCTTGTTTCAGACTGGTGCTTTTGTTAATCTCAGCTGAATTATCTAGTTCAACAGTCAATTTGTACACCAACAAATGGAAAACTAAACGTCCCCTTGCTATTATTTGCCAAGTTGGTTCAGAAAACAAGGTAGCAGAATAGAATGGAAAAGGTCTCCTGTTATATGGTTTTTCTTATTTTACTATCCCAACGTAAACCTTTTATGTCAACCATGCAACTTTATGCATTTCGAAAAACTCTACTGTCTAGCCAAAGAATTCGATCAGACTAAGTTGGTCTTCAGCGTGAAGCACATATCATTCACAGATCTACCATGTGCGTAGAAAATCATCATGACCAGACACATGAACACTGCAATATGTATCTGCTGGAATTACGTAAGAACCTAATCATTCACCCGAAGACGTATGATGTGGATATAAAACCGGACAGGGCGACCAGACGTGTTGCACAGCATAAAATGTACATTAGAGGTTGTTTCTAGTAGCCAGGTATTCGTTAATTAACATAATTTAGTTTTTCACGATAGGCGTTTCTGTCAGATTACCTGACAGATCTTTACACAGGGAAGAGCAAAAAAAATCGTCAAAAATTGACCCCAATGGGTTTTGAAACCAGGAACTCTGGATCCCGAGGCCAATGCTCTACCAACTGAGCTAGGGAGGAGATTTGTTGGGCAGGAGATTTCTGAAGTGAGCTTTGTTTTATGCACCACTTCACATGTTGGACTTTGTTAAATTCTAGAATCAATAGAGCATTACTTTATAAAGGCCATGAAAATTTGCTCTTCCCTGTGCAAAGATCTGTCTGATAATCTAACAAAAACGCCTATCGTGAAAAACTCAATTGGGACATGTCTGATCACGCATCTTTTGAATTTGGCAAAGTTGAAGTCATTTGGCTAATTCGCATTTATTGCAATGTGCCTCACATCCGTTGACTGCTTTTACCAGTTGTGGCCGACATTCTTAGGAAGACGACTTTCACAAAATTTCTCGATCTGCTTATTATTTATGAAGAAAGATAAAATCCAAATAAAGTTACGGAAACTTGAAGGATCAAAATGCCTACTTTTCTGTTATAGTTGGGAAGACACAACAGATTTGCAGTTTTTTCCAAGTACAAAACAGGCATTTGACCAAACAGGTTTTCCTGCCTTTCGTCATGAGTAAAAGGCTCTGATGAGACAGTCCATTCTGGAATACAAATCATACAGAAAGCCATCAGCGTCTAGTGATTCATCTCTTCGTCTCAGACATAGACGCGACGCAGTCACAGTGATGACAGAATAAGTTGTTCTCATTTCCGGCCGATTACAAGTGATAAATGAGTCTAACATTCATCATATGCACGACCGGCTACTCAGTCAAGTTAAATACAGTCGCCCGACGTGCCCAAGAGGAAGAAGCAGAAAATTAATACGATTGCCTGGTGAGGGTTTACGCGATAGGATTGGTTTCCTAGTCAAGTCAAGTCTACTCAACACAGGTAGTTGACTGACGCTCCTATGGGAAAAAGACTGGAAATAATCACTGTTTTTGTGAGTTATTAACACAGACGTGTGGGTTACCAGTCAAGCCTCCTGACACTTCCTCTCCTTTATTTCATAATTTTGTACAGGACATCGAAAACAACATCGTAACTTAACATTGAACTTTGCACATTTTTAAGGTTAGTAATGTAGAATAGAAAGACCATTAATTAAACCTGAATGTCTACATGATAGAATGAAATAGCCCTTAATTAATCCTGAATATCTATATGATAGAATGAGCATGATCAACATCCCTTGACACTTTACTTTAAAAGCCAATTAGTACACACACGATCAATATTTATTAACTTGAAACTGAACGCATTTTAATCTTTAAAAGTAGAGTAAATGATCCGTTTCCCTGAATATGATAAAATATATGCATGTTACAATGAACATGATCATGCGATCTATTTACACTTTCATTTCAAAAGAGCGCGAATATGTACCTTTTAAACACAAAATAAACACAAAATAATGATCATGGTTATTATGGAATGTGTCCAGTATAAACTTTAAGCACAATCAATCACAATGTTTAAATGAATAAAACATGTACGTGATAAAAGTACCTGAGATAGGTCTATATTATGTGTATTTATTCTTATAGAGTACACGGAATCTGTATAAAGGATTTAAAGGAAAGCAGTTGACAACCCGGACTAGGAGACTAGGGTAAGAAGATAAATACTTCCCTATATGCATGTATTTTACTTGTTGAAAATTTTACACCACGCACACGTATAATCATGGTAAACACAGTGAACAAAGTACCTTGCGTTGTACACGCTAACAGAACCAAATCTAGAGTAAATAACCCATCCTTGTCTGGAGTATTGAAAGATCAAAACTAAGATGAAAATAAGAATTAAAATGAAAATTTTGAAATAAAATTAATTGAAGTAGAATTTTTGAAATAAAGCTGTGAAATAAAATTTTTTGGAAGGTCCTTTAAGAAACTTTGAAAGTAAACTTGAAAAACATTTAGACAACCCCTGAAATACACAGTGTATTTGCTACAATGTCAAACTTTGAACCTAAAATAATATTTGGAGGCTTGCCGACCCCTAGACATGAATATAATATAGATGCTTTTTAACAAATTGCTCAACACGCAAATATATCCCTGACAACGGGCTTACATACTATTAAAATGTAGAACCTTATCACTATCAATGTAAAACCTTACATAGAATAAAATTTAAAGCAGACTTTCAAAGACTTTGGTTTTCACCAAACACTCTAGATTAATAATATACATGCTTTTATGAAACGTCTATTACATGCTCTTAATGCTATAACAATTTTACCCTGCAGGTTCGGTTTGGGTGAGCATAAAGGAGATTTACAACTGACCAACATTCAAAAGAGAGGCTTGCGGACTGAAGTAATAGGCAATGAGCGTGTCTTGTGTATTGAAGAATGGTACCACCTTAAAATTAAAAATTTAAACGCTTCCTTGACAGTAAAATAGACCCAGACCGGAGACAACCCAAAAAACCCTTAATATTTTGAAATGTAAACTCCCCTAATATGTTTAAGTCTTAATTTTAAATTTTGCCGGCGTTTTTATTTGTGTGAATAAAAATTTTAATAGTTTGTTGTATCGTATTTTCTGCAGGAAAAATGACCTTCAAGGTGGCACCCTGGTTTGTTACAGAGACATTACAGGAAATGGAGAAGCTTGTGTACTGGCACAACATTGGAGAGAACATGAATTTACTTGTATACAGAGCAGTGACATTAATGCAGCCCCTGGACCATTATGGGATTGAAGACGAAAGTGCCCTTAGAAAGGAGAGATACAAACAATTACATGATAAACTAATCAAAATGTGTAAGGAGTACCACTTAGTGTACCCGCGATCCTTCAAATAGGTGCCCCCTAGTGCAGAAGTAGTCTGTTTTAAATTTATAGGTGTAAAAGTTGAATTTGATAAATATTAAATTGAATATTGAGAGCCACTTAATGGTGTAACGAACACCGAAGATTTAATTGGAGATGTTTGGAAACTTGCTTTAAATATGAGCGAACACCGAAAATTAATTTGAGGATGTTTGGAAACTTGCTTTCATTATACACGAACGGCGAAAATTTAATTGGAAAATGTTTGGAAACTTGCTTTAAATATGAACTCTTCTGCACCCAGGACACCCAGCAAAATAGATCAAATACATGTACCTGTGCTTAGAAACATATTCTAGCACTTGTAAATGCTTGAACCATGCTGATTAAAGTGCATAACCAAATGCGTTTTTGAATTTAAACATTATTGAATTAACACATGAAACGAATGCAACTACTACAGTTTAGGTATTGTTTTTTGGACACAAATAAAAATTTAAAACATATGTTTGTGATAACATCCTCACCTAACATACAACAACCAAAGTTGTAATAATTTATACCCAAAGTATTATATACTAATTTGTTATCAGCAATTACCCCCTCTATGAATAACTCCCTTTATGATACATAACATTTTTATAACATTTAATTGCAGGACCAGGAGGTATCTCCCTCTGCAGTTATGTTGTGGCAAATATTAACAACTATACATAGAAAACTGGAATGATACTGTACACCAATACAAAGGTATGATTATTGGGTATAGAACATATAGATTAATTACTTTTTTAAGTTGCTAATTATTATTGCCCAGCACCTTTCAAAGCTCTCTAATTTACTTTCCCAATCCGCAACCTTTCTTAAAATATCTAAATGAAATAATAAAAATCGTTTGAACCAGCGTACATGTGGGTTTTTATTCGTAATTCTACACCTGTTCAAGTAATATTTTACATATGTATACAGTATGAACATAAAATTTGGAACATCCACAGGAAATAGAGCAACTTCTTGATTAAAAACATCTTCATCGAAATTAAGTAAAAGCGAACGAACGTAACTCCATATTGGTTGAACATACGTACAGTCCCAAAAAACATGTAAATAGGTTTCTCGGACAATTTTACAGAAAGTACATTTTTCTGAGTACGGACCAATTTTGGCCATTTTAGTGTTGAGCCAGTAAGCCCTATTATTAAAAAAAATGAAAAAATTCTTTAAAGATACATTTCGCAGTAAACTAACTCGGGAACAGAGACCTTCCCACTGATTACAGGAAACCCCGTCTGATGTTATCCATTTGTTTTGAATGTGATTGAAGTTCGGTTTAAGTAATTTTTGGTAGAAATCTCTAAGGCTTATTTTCTGGTCTATTACCCTCTGAGCAAATGTATAAAAATAGGGATCATATTTTCCTATAAAACCTATCCAACCTGGAGGTATATCACTAACCATTTTAGCCGATGATTTATATGTAAACACCCCCTTACAGCTCATGTGTGTTGCCCCCTTAAGAAACATAAGATTTTATTGATAGGATATTTTGAATTCATTCTCTACATGGTGTTTGAGTTATTTTGCACTCTGTCGTGAAATTAAAACATTGAGACGCCAGAAAGAGAAAGAGGTTTCCCAATAATTCCAGAAAATTAAAATTAATTGCGTGGAAGGCCGACTGAGCCTCCAAGCATAACCTTGTACAATTTCAAAATGGGATTTGAGTGTGTTATGTTCTCAGTGTTTTTTCCCAAGACTGTGTAAATGTTCAGCATGCACCGTTCCATTCGTACATCCGTTTCGTTGAAACGAATGGAGAAATGATGAAGAGGCATTGATGGTTTGCATGACACGGATGATACGCGTAGAAATATTCTACGAAGAATGTCCCCCTGAGTGAACGCAAGAGGCATACCGCCTGCCGTGTAGTAAGTGCTCGCTCTGCTATACTATCCCAGCCGGGGGAGGGGAGGGGTACCTCACCTCAGTCGGGGGGTACCTCACCTCAGCGAGGGTATCTCACCCTGGCTGGACCTGGCTGGGGTACCCCCCTGGCTGAACCTGGCTGGCTACCCCCAGTTGGACCTTGCTGGGGTACTGCCCCCCAGCTGAGATACCACCCCCCTCCCCCACCCTGTGAATGGACACACACCTGTAAAAACATTACCTTCCCGTCGTACTACGTACGCGGGCCGTAAAAACACAGCCCCGGATGCCTCATGTGCTGTCCAATTCTTTTATTTGAATCATACCGGTTAAAAGAAACTGATTTCATTTGTCGGCATATCGATTCAAGAAATATGTTAAGGCTTAGTAATACGAAAATCCTCGAGTCAAAGTAGATCCAATTACGGTACCTCTTTGTCATGTTTACTTGTTGCTAAATGATGCAATGTAACCTGTTGCTGTTGCTAATAAAAACTGTATGTTGCCTTCAGTATATAAATACATGTCCAATTGTCTGGCCTAGTTTACCATGTTCGATCTTTCAAGTATTTAGCAATGCAATAATAAATGCGAACAAAAATTATTAAAACAGTAAGACATTCTTTAAACGACTGAATCAGGTACGTCGCATAAAAACAACATAATGCAAAATGTACAGTAAAGTCCTTGAGAATGCCACAAACAGGCGTTTGTCCATTTTTCCCTTTAGCTTATAAGTATCTACTTGACCACCCTTTATGAGGCATTTCCTGATTCTGGAGTCATTGGCTAGATTGCGAACAGAGATACGGGATCCGGTTATGGTCGAATAATGCTACTGAGACGGCAGCATTGATCCTCTTCGGTTCCTGTACTGGGGGGACTCCATTCAAAACACTTCCTTCAATGCCTGCTGTTATTAGGTCAATGTTTTCTGAAATGTTTAGATGCCAGAGCAACGTCCGGTAATGACAATTTAATGACCGGAGATTACTTGTTAAGGTAATTCCTTGTTTCTTTTTTTTAAATTGTTTGAGCGCATTGGCACTTCGGCACTGAAACCTCTTTTTCGACCTTTCTGTGATGTCTGTCCGGGGTTTCAAAGTCAAGTTGGACCTGGTTTGCGTCTTTTCTCGTCTAGGTATGATTACATGCTTCTTTTTAAAGGGGACGTCAACAGATTATATCTGATCGAAACACTTAGTTTTCCATATTTCAGAGAAACGTGGGAACGTATTAACATTAGGTAACATTGTCCATTCGTAAATAATGATACGAGCTACTGAATGACTTACAATGAAACAATGTACATCATTTCATATTAATTCACTGAAACTTCTCTTTATTTACATCTTAGTCTTGGTTTGTACAATACACATACAGCTAAGGTTGACAATGAGTGAATGCTTTAATCACCCATGTTTATATAATGACCACAGGGTTTGATTCAAACCTGTCTTTGTTGCCGGGACTGACAAATCAACCATAATGTTACTAATTAGGTGACTGGAAGTAATACTTTTGTCCTTAATGTGCTTTGAACAAAGTTAATTTAGAGTCTTCATCTGATTTGTTTCAGGTTTGAAGTTCGTATCAAGGAAATCTCCAAGGAAAAAAGTATGAATTGATATCAATGGCAGTGGCCTGGTGTACATTGCATTGACACTTTTACAAAGGTACTGTGCGAAATCTTTTACTGTTCTTATCTGTAATTGTTCCGCCTGTGAGAGTTCACAGCCTATTTCTGAAAGTAAACACACAAAAACAAGCAAAATCTTCCACAAATTGGACTTCTCTGGTATCTATTTCTTTGCACTAGGTATTTGCTCTGTAATAGTAAGATTTATGATGCTAGGGATGTTTTGCGCCACGTGAGAATAGTCCAGGTTTATTTCTGGTACTGTTGTATCACTGTTCTCACTGATAAGTCAATGAATCACGATGGTGTCATCTCAGCTGGGTGGACTGCGGCTCTACCTCCACTCTGCCGAAATAAAACTTAATTCTGACCAGGGATACTCGTTGAAAATTGGAAATAAAGTGAAGGATGTCAGTGTTTTGTCTGATACTATAAACAAGCTGATCATGTATTGTGAACAAATTAAATGTCATTACAATCTGTACAAAACATATGATGGAAACACTTAGCCACAAGAAATTGTTTCTGTGAAACGTGACTGTTTCATGATATTCAGCTACATTTGAAAGAGAAAAAAATGAAGCACGCTGTTATAGGTAAGTCAGTGGTCATATTCGCATCCAAGTTGTTGTTATCTCTTCTATGCAGTGCTTAACGCAATAAAATCAAATCACAATCAGGCAGGATTCATCTTGATCCAAACATCCTGAATGTTGTTTCTATCTCAATGTCTATCCAATCAAATGTTTTCTTAGTGTCCAGACGATTGGTACTTTTTCTCTAAACGACAGAACATATCTTCAATTCAACAACCTTATTTCCTTTTTGATACATTGGGCATAAAAAGGCGGAATAGAAATGGACAGAAAGGCCACATTAGGGTTTTACTGGTCTATTGCACCGTTTAGAGTTGGACACTCAGTTCTGTGAACATGTATTTTTAATAATAAGAAAAACTTTGTGTTCCATTTTCTTGAGAATTTATTCATTTAGATTCATATTCGCTGACGCAATCTTGATTTATCTTTATATTGCTTTTGTTGAATGAAGTATATGTGAATGTCTATCTCAATATATCATCGCCTGAAGAAATCACTTTATACATCAGAAATTGTATCAATTTTATTATTTAATGTCACTTGCTTTGGTGTTCTTGGAAAAAACTTGAAAATTTGTAATCTAGTATTTCTTTTTCAGAATAAACAGATTTTCATCTGATGAACAAGACTGAATCAGCCCTGCATGAATGTTTAAAGCCCTAGAACTAGAGGAAACGACTGCAGTAAACATGATGTAAAGATTAGACCCAGAGCATATTTACCACCCTCGAACGTAGTACGATTGGAAGGTAATGTCTCTGGTTCCAGGTCCTTTCCCACGAAGAGGGGTACCCCTGTCTCTGGTCCCAGGTTCCTTCTGGAGCGGAGGGAGGGGGAGGGAGGAGTACCCCTGTCATGGTCCTGGCTCGGGGACGGGTAGGGGGTACGCTGGTCAGGATCAGAACCAGAACATGGGTACCCCTCCCCTCCAGCTGGGACCAGAAGAGAGGTACCCCTTCCCCTGGATACAACACGCTATGGACAAGATACCCCACAGGCGATACGCCTCTTGTAGTCATGCAGGAGGACGTTTTTGTATATATTTTATTTGTAAATGTTATTGAGTTGAATTCGTCTGTTAAAACAAGAATCATGAAAAAAATCGGATGTATATCAGTTGAACCCTTTGTTGTGTTAAGTTTACATCAAGATGAATTATTTCAAATAATTTTATTTAAAAGATGCACTTAGACATCAGTTTGCAAGATTAATATAATTTAAAACAGATCCTTGACAAAGTTGGAAATCATTCCAAAACATTAATTTAGACAGAAAAGGGGGATTTTAGGATTGTTGTTGTGTGTATAAAAAATAGTGTTAGTATCTGAGGTTTATGTTTTTGTTTTTACATTTTGCGCCTTTCAGACAATCACCAAAAGATAATACTAAATCTGATGATGTGCTGTGAAAAAATAAAGTCGAGCCGGAGCGGCCGAAAGGTATACAGCACTATGCTTGCCGCAAGGACAGTCATGGGTTCGAGCCCCAAACCTCCACCAATGCTTGTGAACATGTCTGCAAGTACATGGATAAAAAAGGCTCGGCTGTCATGCTGACCTCTATACAGTCAGCAGATGTCACACCACAGGTGAATCTGAAGATCACACAAGCCAGAAAGCACAGGGCAGACATCACCAGAAGTCTAAAACAGTAGTATCAGCGGTCGTACTCTGATCTGGTTTTAATTGTAATATTTTAATGTAAGTTAATGAATCTGATCAAAAAAAAATTAACTTAAATTTTAGAAAATTCTATCCAAGGTAAAGTGTTGTGGCACAAAGGAGTGCGACGTAATTCCATATTTTATTCAAAGTAAAAAGGACGCCATGCCAAGAGTCAGTCTGCCTCAATTCACCAATCAATTTCATTTACACATATTGTACTTTTGCAACCATTTTGCAACCGCTTTTTTCCGACGTGCAATAGTTAACAAAAACATTTGATCAAAAATTAATATCCTTCACAAAGCGCAGACTGATTGAGCTCTCGTTCTGGATCCGGTTCAAGTCAGAAATCAACACGCGAGATGTATCGAGCAAACGGGAGGTGAGCTTAATCTCGAGAGAGGTTCAAACTCAGCCTCGGTGAATCGAACTTTCACTCGTTGAGAATTTCTGCTGAAAAACAATTCATGAGCCAATTATGATTAATAAATAGCAATGGGACTTAGAAAACCTTAATTTAATGCTGGGATCTTCATACGTGATTGAATTACTAGATTGAATTTCCAGATTATATCCGCACTTTCCACACAACAGAAAAAAATCAAGTTGCACCAGAACATATATTTTGGAATCAATGTTGACTTTTTTCCTGAGACAAAAGTCCTTCCTTCAGTTTGAATGTCACATGTAGTTTAGTTAGAATTCGTTTAACAATCCAATCGGAAACGGATTCGACCTCTTTGAGATTTGTTGTTTGAATGACAACGTCTGATCCTGAGAGATTATCTCTTGTCACATTTTAATACCTCAATTTCTCTCTATCCCTTCACACCAGATTTAATTGACAGTAGGTGTTGAAATATTAAGTCTACGATTTAGCGCTTATCAAGAGAATTCCTCTTTTTTCAAAACACTTGAAATGTTCATAGTTGGGGAATTATTTTTGGTGTGACACTTGAAGCAATAAACATGTTCTCAACAAGATTGCTCCATGATCGTGAACGTCCAATCAAATTTAATAACGCACCTATGTAAATCTAAAGGAAAATAAAAGAGTGCACATTGTTTCCCCATTTCCGGAAACTAAAGAACGACGAAAAATTGTTAATGTCCTGCAAATGGGTTCTATTGCGCCGTCTGAAAAATAGACTCAATTACTTTTCTAAAATAACAAACAAGTAATGTTAGGCTATTTTTTTGAAAATTTAATACTTCAAAATAAAACGGAAATTGAATAGTATCTTGAGAAAATAAAAGACGTATCTTGAAAGTGAAACAAATACAACCATTCCAAAGGAAATTAATGTTTACGAAATGAGGTTTTAGGTTAATTAGTCGAAAACAATTTTAAGAGAAATAAAGCCACTCTGTGCGTCACTTGTACTTTTGTTTTTACGCATTTTATTTTGAGTCTGAAATCTCAATACGAGAAAAAGTCGGCAACACGGTCAAATGAATCAGCTGCAGGATCTTCAAATCTATTCACCAAAATTACCAGGTCACAAAAATGGTTGTCTCATGGGTTGCTTTGTTTTCATTGTCTCTTCCCTTTTCAGACTCTAATAACTATAGATTTTGTGAACGAAGTCAGATCAATATTTTTACTGAATTTAGACTTTAAATTCTTGCAAAAAAAACCTTGATAAATGACGTTGTGACGTTGATTCTGAAAATGGCTACCTGGTTTAAAAACAGCAGAGCGTTTCAGAAAATTCGTCAAGCCATCAGTTTAGGACAAATTGAAATGGCATGACAATTTTGTGACTACCTTAATTGAATAAATATTTACAAATTGAAACATTGTGAAATCATATGTTCCATATGCTAAATAATTATTTTTTGTAAAAGCCACTACCAAGAATGGAAGCATATATATATCTTTCTGCTAGCTTACCGAACAATGTCTACCTTACTATTACAGCAGCTTAGAAACAACAGTAGCACGTGGAAATAGATCCGGAGATAGAAACTTGGTAATTTGATTACACTTTTACATTAATATAATGAACACGTCAAGAAATGTTGTCAGTGTCCAGGAAATAGGCTCTAGTTTAGTATGAAACTAACTTAATAAACCAAACCGACACTTCTTCTGTGACAATATAGCTGACTGGACCGTTTTGATTCTACACACATTACATAGTAACATCAGAAAACATCAGAAAATACTGATTCAGTTTTATATATAATGATCGTCTAGGTGATTTTTTTTACAATTTTCAAATGTCTAGAAAATACTTATGTATTTGGTTACATCCTGATGGCGCACAATTGATTAGGAGACCTGGTTAACCTTTTTCCAATTTTTTTCATTTTCTTAACTTTGATGTCAGAAAAAGATTAATAACTTTAACATTTAGTTTAGCTCACACAGTAATAAACATACTAAATGCACCCAATGCTCCTAAACGAGTTTTCCTAATTGGAGATGCATTCTGTAGATTCTACAGAATCAGATAGATCTAAATCATTGAGGCATGAATTGGAGTCACTATAAAGATCTGCTCTGTTACCCATCTCCCTGGCACAGTGGTAGCATTTTTGTTACTCACACAAGAGATAGTGGTTCAAAAGCCATTTTTATAAAAATTCTGGTAATTCTACAGAACTCAATTAGGAAAAAACTCGAATATCTCCTTACCAATATCAATAATTGTGCACATACATAGATTTGTCATAGATGTATGTACATATCAAAAAAGGTAGCATTTTCTGATGTTCCTACACTGTGTATTTGCGAAAAAGGATTTCGCCTCTTCTGTAACATCAGAAGATTTCAAAAATATATCAGCAGCCAAAAGTACTTGCGTTGAGCGGATTTATCTGTCACTCGAGTTTCCCTAGCACCCCGAATAAAGTTCAGAAAATACTTACACTTTTTGAGGAAGTCAGAAAATTCTGACCAAAGTTTTATTATAATGGTTGTCCATGAGAAAATGTTTTTTTTAGTTTTTTATTCAGTTTTTGAAGTGTCTGGAAGAAATTATTACTTGTACCAACTATTTGATGGTAGATACTTATTTCTGACACTAATGAGGTCTGACCTACATGGAGATATTTTAAGTATCATATTCTAGGAAAAAGTTGGTCATATCAAAATTTTAAATAAACATAATTATTGAAATATCTCCATATAGGTCAGATCTCCTTAGTATCAGAAATGAGTTTCTACCATCAAATACTTAGTATAAGTAATAGTTTCTTTCAGACACCTCAAAAACTAAAAAGAAAATTCTCTCATAGACAACCATTATAAAACTTTTCTGACAACCTAAAAATGGGAAGTTTTTTCTGAACTTTATTCAGGGTGTCTAGGCTTCCGTTCGCACGACATGTAAAGTTTATGTCGCCAGACATTTTTTGCCACCAAGTGTAAATAGTGCAATTGGAGACCATGTAACTTATTCATTCCTGACGACAAAAATGTGGATTAAAATATGTATTGTCATCAAGTGCGGACGGACCCTAATAATTATGCACAAGTTGCAACTATACTAATTAATGTTTGTGCGAGAAATAGTAAATTGAATTCAGCAAAAGTGGCCTCCACTGGGAAAAGAACTCAGGACCTCTTGTGTCCTACACTGATGCCTTACTAACTGTGCTAAGTTGATATTTGGTTGTCAATATGAATCTTGGAGAGCATCATAAAGTCAGATTATATAAATAAAATCCAAAAAGTAAGTGCAAAGTTCAATTCAGAGATCTCCGATCCAACACATCTCTGCTTAGCATAGTTGGATGTGGAGCAGAGTAGACGCCTTGGTATCAATCATTATTTTTTGGGTCATTGATCTGACTTGTCAATCCAAGTTTTTTATACAGTTTAAACAGGTAAAATGGATTCTTCGAATTGTTTCTTATCAAACGTAAATCAGCTGCCATTTACCGCACTTAGAAATGACAGAAAGACATTGGTGTAAAAGTGAGCGTAAAAATGGTAATGAAGACAGTATTTACGGTAAGCAACATCCACATTGCTTCCTTTTTCATCGTATCTACAGCCCCAAAAGCTTACAAGTCCTCACTTTACCAGCATACAAATGTAGCAAAAGTAATCTGGGCAGGCCTATTCATTCCAGCGTTTTAGACAGTTGGCGGTTGTCGTAAATGACAAGCGACCAATAATGGTGGGTTTTTTTCCTTTCTTCTGACCTGCTTGGTCATTAAAGGTATACAATTAGGGATGTTTATAGGTTGTCTGATTGGCGTACAGAATCACAGTCTAAGGCCAGGGGATTCAACCGATTTTCAGCGCTAATAAGAATTACAAATTATATATATTCCCATTGCTTCTGAAAGTGGTATGAAACGGAGGGGAGAAGCTATTTGGAAAAAATTGATTAACAGTCCAACAAAATGCAAATTGGCGGCATCAGATCTAGCAGATTGTGAAAATACGGATGCATGCTTTGGTAGGTGGCTGTGGGTGTGTTGACACGGAGCAAAAGCGAAGGGAACGTGAAAGCAATATCACCTTTACAATGTCACTTACAGTTCAGACCAAGAAGAAGCGACGTTTCCTACATAATAGATGTAAACCCCCTTTCAAAGTTAAACCACCTTCGATTTCGCTCGTCTTAAGGACACGGAATTCACGCAGGTCTTCGTGTGACAAATCTCAACGTATTTCTTGGATCAAACAAATTTTTGGAACATCTCTGTATTAGAATTGATATTCCAGAGTCAGTTGTATCACCAATGTTTCATCTGGCAGTTCCCTAGGGTATGTTTTCGGTAGATGATTAAGTATGTGCTGAGAGTATCAACAAGGTATCATTCAGACTCGGAATCTATCTGTACAGTTCCAGTTAAAAGACAAATTGGTCTCAGAGAAGAATTCAGTCTGTGCCTTAGCTGTGACTAGTTGTGTTGTTCTTTGACTAAAGCATGTCACAAAAGTCTTTTCTTCACTAAATACTTCATTAGCAAAACTAATCGATTATTGTTATGAATTTTAGTCAATGTTGATCATGTGTATAGTTGAATTTCTACAGAGAAATTCAAATAGCAGCAACTACTAGCCCTTACTCATCACAATGTAACCCTATAAATAGACGTGCCCATGCTGTACCAATCGTTACGGATCCATGCATACAGGAGACCAACCTCCAGTTTCATGGAACATCATCAACCATTCGAGTTTTCCCGTAATAGATCTACACAAAGCTGACAATGTTGGCATTTTTGTACAACTTCGGAGGGAAATAAATTGGAAATAGTTAAGAACCTAATGAGTTTCAAAGCAAATTTAGATTGGTCATAGTGCTTTGATTTTTAGTAGATGCGATGAATTTCTCCATCTTTCTTATTTTCAAAATTAGGCAATACAAAAATGTCAACATTGCCAACTTTGTGTATTAAGGGAAAACTCGATTCTAAAGTCCATCTGTTAAATAGGAGACTTTGTTCGCATTAGAGTTAGTCTGGTACATTGATCTGGACATCACAGAACGCTTGTTGGGAGGTCTATCATAACACCACTCAACAAAGATGGCCAGGGTCATGGGAGTCTTTGCTTCAATTGCTTTATATATCGTATTCTGCAATGCTCTATTTTTAAAATAATTCCTATTTTAAAGAATGTTATCCGTATTCAGTGACACAGCTGCAGCACTCAATGCTGAATGTGAGAATCAACGCAGACGTAAGTTATCACGGATCTGTTTTTGATTACTTTCAAACAAGCTCAAAAGAAATAAAAGATCAGTTGGACTTTTTGCAATTTAATTATCGTTCTTCTTTTTGAAGCGTTCATTTTTTATCGTCAGTAATTTCTAATCTTTCGAAGGTCTCCCTGTTTTTGATGTGCTGTTGTTGTGATGTAGATCTACAATTTGCCTGCCGTTCAAATGAGCATCTTACAAATATGTCATTAATTCAACAATACACTCCACTTTCGCAGATTTCACATTACTAGCTATTTTGGGGTGCGCGGTAATAGGGGATAGTCAGGGTGATGAGTGTCCCCTTATGTCAAAATCCAGCTGTTGTCATATAAGGTCATGCAAGGAGAGGTGTGTCTGGAATAAAGAATTTCTATTGGATGCAATCTATTTGTTTACCCTGCAAAG
>JBCAUG010016235.1:0-10907 GCA_038406175.1 Haplosyllis leylae
AAGCAAGAGGCACACTGCCCGCCGCGTAGCAAGTGCTCGCTCTGCTGTTCTGACCTGGGGGGGTGGCAACCTGAACTGGCCGGGGCCCAACCTGACCCTGCCTGGGATGTGCACAAAGGGAAATTTACATTTCAAACAAGAAAGTCCTCCTGCGTGAACGCAAGAGGCATACTGCCCGCCGCGTAGCAAGTGCTCGCTCTGCTGTTCTGACCTGGGGGGGGGGGGGGGGCAACCTGAACTGGCCGGGGTCCAACCTGACCCTGCCTGGGGGGTGCAACCCAATCTGACCTGGGGTACTGCCCCCTCCCCTACCTGGGACTAGGTACCCCCAAAAGGACATGGGAGGACAGTGGAACTATTATGGGATGGAGGTGGGGTACCCCCCCCAGAAAGGACATGGGACCAGTTGAAGTACTATGGGATGGAGTTGGGGTCCCCCCTGTGAACAGACAGACACCTGTGAAAACAGTACCTTCCTGTCATCCTACGTACGGGGGCAGTAATCAGGTTAAAAGAACACTGCATTTGAGACAAAAGCTACAAACAAGAATGCAAAGCAGCATTGTACTGACCATGCATTTTGGTTCAAATAATTTAGAATTTGGATGACTTTTTGTTCTGCTGGGACTAATTTTCGTTATTTTCTAAGGAAATTTTTTTTTGGGTCTGAACACCAAGCCAAATGTGGTGTTATCTCATTTTCGGTGGTTACAGTGTGGGGTTGTGGGGGAGGGGTCTGGGATAAAATAATCAAAGTTGTTCAGAATGACCTGAAACAAATTTTGGTTTTGGAATTTTTGAAATATGATGAAAATTTCGAAGTGGCTACAAGCAAGGCAGCATCTGCTACTATGCATTTTGGTTCAAATGAATTTGAATTTGAACGACTTTTTGTTCTGCTGGGACTAATTTTTGTTGCTAGAAGAAAAAAAATTCAAAGTTGTTCAGAATGGTATGAAACATGTTCTCCTTTTGGAATTTTTGAGATCCAATGAAATTTTCGAAATTTTGTAAGCAGACATACAGACACCATAGCGACTAGATAAGTCGTTCCGCTCCTCGAGGCGGCGTGACTAAAAATAAAAGTTAAAACTAAAACCACTGAAACTTAGACACACACCAAATACCCTATGTATAATATGTGAAAATAAGGCTTTCAGTTTGCAGGTAATTAATAAATTATATCTTGAAGGAAACAAAGCTAGAATTGGGGTTTTTTTTTTGAAAAATAGTAAAAAATTTAAGAATCAATATGCCAAACAAAGCCAGGCAACCATTTTGGGGAGAGATTAAACGGGGCCGAACGGTCAATTTGGGGGTCTCCGGTCGAACTTTTTTCATTTTTCAGTCAGTATTCTGGGAAATCCTGGATCCGTCACTGAATTGCCACATTAAAAATTTGTTAAATACCTTACACTGGTTTGTATATTTATATAATTGCGAAACATAGTTGCAAAATTCTTGTCATATATTGATGCAACACAAAGCATGTAAAATATATGTAAAGAATTGATGAAAGAAGGCCTTGCACTTCTTATTTAACATTCACCGAAAAAGCTGTAACAACGAACATGCTTTTGGATCAACAGTACATCCAACCAACAGCGAAAGTATATGACATGAGACATAGATTTATGTTTAACAAATGTCAAGAATTGTTTTTATGAACTGGAACCGGAGCGGCCACGGTGGTAAATACCTGGAGCTATGCCCTCTTGTCGTAAACGCGTTAAAGTCTCTTTCTGTCGATTCGTAAGCTCTTGCACAACAGCTCTGGGAAGAGTCCACGAGGTCGTTGAACTGTCTCCTATAAATAAAAACAATGAATGTAAAGATTGAAGAGTACACTACAAAGAATTGTTGATGATATTAAAAGCCAAAGAATTCCATTTACGGGCTACT
Source organism: Haplosyllis leylae (assembly GCA_038406175.1). Lineage (NCBI taxonomy): Eukaryota > Metazoa > Annelida > Polychaeta > Phyllodocida > Syllidae > Haplosyllis > Haplosyllis leylae. The sequence continues at coordinate 1,903 of JBCAUG010016235.1, forward strand.
CTGGGTTGTTATCACAAAGTCTTAGTAATCACTCCTTTCCAGCTTCAAATTGCCTATTATCATCTCCCCAAGGGTGGAGTGGTGACTATGGATGTTCAATGGTAACCAAGGGCAACCAATGATGTACCTTCCAATCTTTAACCCCACTCATAGGGGCTGTTAATCAAAGAGCAACCGAAAAGGTCACCTGAATAACCCAGAAAATACACATTAAACTTCAAACTGTCATTATTGCTGCACAAGGGGTAACCATCTATCCTTTGAAAACCCCCTTAACTCTTTCAGATGCTCAGCGCAGAAAAAATAAGTGTTCATAAAATATTCAAAGTGCAGCAGGAAGCAGTGACAATAGAATGTGGAAATACCAAACACACTGGTCATTTTTTGCACACAACAACATTTAAATGCAATAACCACACGTCAACCTTTTTGACCAATTGAGTATTGACCTTTCGGGGGCAACAAAACAAGACAAAACTTAGATTCATACGCTCATTCATTTTCATTTTATCTTCTATGTAACTTACGCATTTGTGATTTTTAAAGTTCAAATTGAACTTTCTTTACTTTTGTTCCAACTTTTCTTTTTTCAACTATGTTTTTCTCCTTCTGTTGCTTGCAAAGTAACATGCTTTCTTTGTAACATTTTTCCATACTTTATCATATTCTGTTTACGAAAACAATGTCTCAACTTTCTCTTTAATTCCATGATATTTAAATTTTCTCTTTTTTTTGTTTCAAAGTAAGGCTTTTTCTAATTTTTGTGCCATTTTTTTTAATTTTAAAAATCTAGTTATTGATTCATGGTGTGGTTGAATCTGAATAAGGATAAATGATTAAGTTTCCTGTGGTAAAAAAAAATGGTAGGCCAAAAAATTTGCTTTAGCAAAAAGTCAGTTGCTTAGAATATCCTAAAATTCATTTTTGGATCAGAATGTTTCACTTCTTGGACCTCTTTGGCAGCCATTTTGGTAGGCTTTTTTTGGGCTTAGACAATGGGTTGTACATAATTTTTTATTGGGCATGATGACTTAATCCAAATACAGTGATATCCGGGGCAGGGTAAGGGAGGCACAAAAATCAAAGTTGCTCAGAATGTCCCGAAAACGCCGTATTGAGACGGCGTGACTAAAAATTCGGAATTTCATCCCTACAGTTTATTAAAATTGGGAGTTTTCGATTTACCTGAGACGAAGAAGAGCCTTCCTCGCGTTTCTGCTTCCTGACTGCGGTGAACACTCCAACCTTCCGGAAGTTCGGAGTCGCACACCCGGATTCCACAGTGGCACATCTCTTGTGCCATGGCCTGAGCGCGAAGCTCTTCATCCGATCGCAACTGTGCTACTAGTTGCTGGAAATGAAAACAGTAGTAGAAGTACAAATGAATAAATTGCCTATTTGCTTCATTGATTTCTATTCTGAAAATAACCCGTACGCTAGCCACTACAACTTATTTTGTTCAATTTTAACAATTAATCTGATATAAATTCTGTTTTTCATTACATATCTATTTGGGTTTCCCGATATACTTGACATTATTCACATACCCAAGAAAGTCCTCCTGCGTGACCGCAAGAGGCGTACTGCCCGCACCGTAGCCAGTCTGGGGAAGGAGGAAACTACCCCTGTCCTGTCCTGGGGGAGGGGGGTACCCCCCACCTACAGGCCTGACTGGGATACCCCCAAGGAATGGACCAGAGACTAGGGGATACTCCCAGGAAAGAACTGGGGAACAGAGACCAGTAGACCCCCCCCCTGCGAAAACATAACCTCCCGTCGTACTTAGTACGCTGGCGGTAAATATATCTGCCCAGAAGTAAATTATCTAATCAGTTGACTGGATAAATAGTTGACATTCCAGTCGACTCATGTTGAGTGTCTCTCGGTCCTCGTCAAAGCAATATCGAATATTTCACCTCTTTGTGAAACTTTTAGGCATAAACAGCTTCTCCGTGCAACTCTTGTGTTGGAAGTACTGGACGTAGAAGCACTGTAAACTATTGCCAAGTAAACTTTACTCTAGATACACTGGGTCCCGCTTACAACGAGTAAAAAGATGCAAAAGAAACTGCTCATTGTAGGTGGGTGCTCGTTGTAACCGAGCTTTTTAACATTGCTTTCAATGAGTATTGTGCAAAGAAATGTGCTCGTTGTAGCCGGGAGCCTCTACCATACAATAACATGTGGAATATGCAGAAGGTACCGAATGTTCAGAACTTGCAGTTTGCTAAAATGCTGGTGGTGGGGACCTTCTACCATACAGTAAGGTGTTGAACGTGCGGCTTCCGAGTGGCTACTGTACGAACCACCTGAGTGAAATTCTTCACTCCCCCAAGTTTCATCAACAAATCGTTTGTATGAGGCTATGCTCATTAATATTTAAATGCACGTCAGAAGTGTCTCAAAGTAGTTGTTGTTTCCAAATTGCACGCGAACAATCTCATTATTTTCCATGGTATTTTGATGAGAATATCCTTAAGTAATAAATATCTGTCGTCAAACATATCTCATTATTTTTTCTAACGGCAGCATACCAGAAACAGCTGCAGAAGGAGACCTCATTTTTACCATGCCCCCCCCCCCCTTTTCCAGAACAACTATGGACTTTTTCTTGCAGAATTATTGAACTTTTTACTTTTCATTAAAATAATCTCTGCAAATTCTAAGAATCATACCATTTTATATGTAAATTCTAAGAAACACAGTTTCTCTAAGAGATCTGAAACAACGGTAGGGTCACGGCAGCCACTTTTTGTGATTTTTGGTACGGCTGACATCCAAAATCCTCAAAAAATACTTGATTAATCTCTTCCATTTTCGAATGGACCATCTGTGTTCATCATGTAGAATCTACGTTAATTAATTACACACTATTTTCAATAGATCAAAGACCATGATACAAATCATCCCTCACCAATTTTGTGACTTGGATCTTAAAGTAGCTAGCTTGTTTTGATAGGAGCTCCAAGTGAGGCTTTGTTATGTCACATAATTTTCCATTGAACATTTTTCTGTCCAGAACTTGTTTAGACCAAAATTTTAATTGGTGGCTCGCTAGAGTCACCTTAGTGGTTGATTGATGGTTTTTGCCCCGAAATTTTAGGCCTGTGGTGGGGACCTATGAAGGCCTTTTGTGGCTCAGTGACTATACATGGGATGATGGTTCTATTTGCAGGTGGTGGGGACATCTAACCACTATATGTTGTAATCGAACTTTTTATGACCTAGTGTGGTGGGGACCCAAAAACCTAGCTTATTATTGCCTTTGCACCCCTTCGCACCCTTCACACCCCTCGCACCAACTTTCGCACCCTTTGTACCCCTCACACCCTTCGCACCCCAGAAAGACTATAAATAGTGATGCAATGTAACATCTGGTACAAAGGGTGCAAGGTGTGAAGGGTGCAAGGGCTGAGAAGGGTGCAAGGGGTGAGAAGGGTGCAAGGGGTGAGAAGGGTGCGAGGGGTGCGAGCCACCTGCATGTGAAACTTTCACTGCCTGATTATTTCTTTATATTCGGATAGCAATTTACAGGATCTGGAAAGTTAGGCAGTTTTTCTAAGTCAGGAGCTTTGGGTATCATTACTCTGTGAACAACCCAAACTCTGTACAAATACAATTATCCATTGTATTTGTAATTAATGCCATAACCAAAATGTAACTGATTTCTGAATAAATCAGGTTGCATACCTGCTGGTACCCTGTGTACAAGAAATAAAATCAAAAGAACATACTGGCATATACAATTCTTGAAGTCATGATTCCTGAGAAGTCTAAGGCCAAGAAAAATTTATGCAACTTGAGTGAAGTCTTGAAGAAGCTACAGATGTATTCCAAGTGTGGCTCTGTGAAAGAGTGAATCCCAACTCTTCTGGGCAGGGTATTTGAAGACACCCCTGACCAGTCATTGATTCAAAGGTGGGAGGAGATTAAGATTCAAATTTGAGACATCAACATCTGTCTGAGCTTGATGAGGTACTAATGCCTAAACACCTAATCCAAATAGGTGCCTCATTAGTTTGACTTGTCAGGTCAACAACTCAGTCTTGGAATCTGAGGCACATTAACAGGAATTGTTGTGCACAATAACCAGGGTGCTGAATAATTTTTGATGGACTGCTTGTCATTTAAGTGAATTATAGAGCTGAGGAATCCTTCAGTAAATAACCAGATTTTATCATTTGTCGGAGAGCAGGGAGTGTAAATACATTGCCCTTGGTAGTTCTAATAACCCCTGGTTTTAACATAGATTCTTCCACCAAATATGGGTACACAACCCCATCCAGTGACATCAGCACAAACTGGGTTGGGCTGAAGCATTTCCAGATAGCCAATGGGCCTACAAACTGGCAAGTAAACTTTTTCTTACCAGAGGTGAGGAGGCTGTGCCCAGGGAGGAATAGGTACACTAGCTGTCCAGAGGTGTACCCATGGAAGTCTCTGCTCCTGTTCATGACCTCAAACCTCCTGTCTCTGAATCTCAACAGCATCATTCTGAAATATCTCAGCTTCTTATTTAATATTTCATAAGCAGTTTTGAAAGTACCTGTTACAGGGACTGGAGGTGTCACCTCAAGAATAGGGACAATCCTGGGCTTTCTCCCAAAAACTAGTTCAAATGGACAGAAGGTATCATGGTTGGGGGAACTGAAGGAATTGTAGGTAAGCATACAGGGTTTTGCAAAGATATGCCAATCTTTGCCTAATCCTGTAAGATGGGTAATTATCGGGTTACTCAATGATTTGATACCATGTTCTGCCTGTAATGATTTGTGGTTTGTTACACTCACAGTGATCAATTGTATTCTGTACTGTTGAAAGCAGTATTGGCAGAGAATAGACATCAAAGCTGGATCCTGATCACACACAATCCTGACTGGAGTGCTGCAGTAGGCAATAAACTCATCAACAAGAATAGTGCAGACTTCTGCAGCATTTATTTCTTTCATACGGTGGGTGACCAGAAAATTGGTAATTTCACACAAAATCACCAAAAGAAATTTATATCCCTTTATGGATCTGGGCATATATTTGATGTCCATACTTACATTTGCCAGGGCTGGTTGACAAATGTCAAACACTCTCTTTTGGTATGGTCTGTGAAACCTGTGTGAGTTTTTGAACAGTTGGCACAGGTGACAGACAATAATGTATGCTCTCACATAGTCTGCCATCCCTGGTGACCACCAATTAATTTGCTGTGGTAATAGTCTAAAATGCAATCAATTTTAGAAGGGGGAATACACATGACTTAGTCCTCTTCTCCATTTTTCTGTGGAACATATTTGAAAAGAATGGAGTCTATCACAGAGTAATCTTGTGCAGTGGACTCAATCTTCTTTGACAGCTTTCTGCTGCTAGGAAGTTTATTGTACTTCAGGAACTGAAACACATCTTTGAAAGCTGAGCTGTTACAGTAGGCAGCCTCTAAATCTTTGAGTGATGAGGGAAATCTGGTCTGAGTATCTTCCTATTAAGTTGCTTCATTAACCTATCAATCTCAGTCTGCCTTGGCATTGTCTTGGCCATGATAGTTTTGCCTTGCAACTGTTGGCTTAGTGTTGGTGGAAGAGTAAAATCTTGCATTTCAGGTGGCCTGACCATAACCTCCACTGAGGTTTCATGCAAGGGTATTTCCATATTAGGGCCCACTTCAGGATTATCTTCCAAGCCAACCTCAGGCCTAGTCAAAATGCCTTGGCTCTCAGTGGCCAATGGAAGGGGCATAGGGCCCATATGATGTAAGGAAAGTATGAGTGATGTCTGATTGTCAGGTCTTGGAGGATTATTATCTTTGAACTGAAGTTTTAATGGAACCAACCCAGTTCCTGCATCAATATGCTTCTTTTCAAACTTGCCTTGGGCCTGACTTAATTGTGACAAGGATTTATTTTCCAAGATTGTTCTTTGCAGTCTTTTCCTGAGTTCAAAATTGGGATTTGTGGCAGGGATGGTGTTTGTGAGGTTGGTGTTTGCAACAATCCTGTGGCAGGAGTTTGAGGGCTGGACATGGGAGTCCTTGTTGGGATATTTACCCTAGGGGATAACACAGGGGTTGTCCCCTGTCTGAGGGCTTGGATTTCTGGTTTGAGATTTGGATTCACTCCCTTCACTGTGCCATGCACCTTAGGGTGTGGGGGCAAGCCTGCTGCAGCCCTTGCACCTTTTGTCATCACATTCAATGCTTCCATCCTGCCATCTTGTAGGAGGCTGAAAACATTGAAAGCAATAGGGATAAGGTCCATGGGGTCACTCTCATCCACTGCTACCCTTGACAAGAAGTCACACAGGATCATGTCTTTTCCTTTCACATAATACAGGTGAAAGGTAAACCGACTACGGCTTTCCAGGAGCCTGGTTATTCTGTCTGTGGTAGGTAGGTGCTTAGCCTTCATTATGTAAGGGATTGCCCCGTGGTCAACTGCAGCATCAAAGTCCTTTTTCCCTACCCAGTATTTCCATTGTACCATGTTGTACCATAGTCCTGTCATTTCCAGTTCAGTGATCCCATTTTTGCACAGGCCTTGGGCAAGCTTTTGCTAGCAGAGCCCACAAGCCTGGGCTTACCATGCACGATTTGCCACAAAGCACTGCCAGCATGAAGCTTTGAGGTGTCAGAGTACAGAATATATCTTCCTGTACTGGTGGGCAATGTCAGCACTGGGGGTGAAGCTATTTGTTTCTTAATCTTCTCAAAATTATCTTGATGGAGTTTAGTCCAAATAAAAGGTTTTCCCTTCCTAGTCAAATCATAGATAGGGGCTAGGAGTTCTTGAAGGTGTGGGCAAAACAGACTGACATAATTTACAACTCCACAAAAGCTTTTGCATTCCTTTGGAATGGGAGTGTTCAGGATGGCCTCTTGCCTTGTCTTGATGGGAGTTATTGTAATCCCATAAGGGCCAGTCCTGAAGGTGTTGCCCATGTACACTAACTCCTTTCTGAAGAATTGACATTTCTTTGGAGACAGTTTCAGGCCATGCTCAACTAGGCCTTTCAACATGTTCAAATTCTGTCCATGTGTTCTTCCTCTCTGCTGTGGACCAACAAGTCATCCATAATGGCAATGTAATTTTGAGGGTAGGGCATCATTTCCATAACAACCCCAATGTACTGAATCCATTTGCAGGGAGAAATGGACAATCCCATAGGCATAACCTCATGCATGTAATGGGGGCTTCCAAAATAAGGAAGGATCCCACAGTAATTCGTGGCCCTTTCAATGAGCCTGAGACTGTGGAAGGCATCCTTCAAATCCACACAAGATAAAACTGTGGACTGTGCCTTCACAAGGATTTGATAAATATCCCTGAGGAGTGGAGTGGCAGTGTTGAGTCTTTTTATTCTTGTGTTTAATAGTCTGAAGTCCACTACAGGTCTTTTGTCATTTGTGATCTTTCTAGTGATGAGCATAACAGGGGATGTGTGGCTGGTTATATTCTTTGTAAGGATTTTGAGGGAAACCAGCCTTTGCATTTGCCTGTCCATTATGGGTTTGTCTTCCTCACTGATTGGGAATGGCCTGACAAAGAATGGAGAATCATCAATAACTTCAATGTCAATTTTGATATTGGGGCACTCCCCAATTTTATCCCTCAAACTGAAGGCTGACTTGTGTTCTAAAATAATTTCCATGAGCTCTGCCTTGCCATCTTCATCCAAAATGCTCTCAGTTAAGTCAATGTATTTTCTGAGAATTTCTTCATCTGACATGTTCCTTCTGGGATCTTGGCTCTCAGGCCAAGGGTAAGGATCATCAGCTGATTTAGACAGCTTTACATGCTTTCCATGCTTACATGTTTGTTTTGGTCTGGGTTGCTCAGCATGTTTAACCGAGATCCTGTTGTACTGGGGAAGCTGCACTGAGAGGTTGTATTGTAAAGTAGAGTGCTTTATATTGTAGAAGCCTATTGACCTGATATCAACAATTCCTAGGGCAGTCTGGGTTGTGAAGAACATGGTAGTTTTGGAAACATTTACCATGTCCAATATTCCCAGATTGTTTTGCAATTTGCACTGCAGAGTTAAGGTTCTGTTTCCCAGTATGATTTTAACAATAACAGTAACAGTTAAATTTCTGGGAAAAGGTGCAATGCATTTCACAAATCTTTTGCATCCCTGTTTCAAACTGAAAGTTTCCATTGGAAACAAAGGTACTGCTCTATTCAGAAATCTAAACTCTCAGTGCCTTGAGTTGTGTTCTCCTTCTAGCTCATGCATGTTTTTCATGCCTAATACCAGATCAATAGTGTGTTGTATTTCTGAAACCAGTGTGTAAATTTCAAACTTGTGACCACAAATTTTGACAATAATGGGGATTACAAACAGAGCATCCACTTCATTCCCATCTCCCACTCTCAGTGATTTAATTGTAGATTTCAATCTGGGTAGGGAATGCAGGGCCCTGTTTTTCTCATAGTAGGCTCTTGACATGTAACATTTTGAAGCTCCTGTATCCAACAGAATGTTCATCATGGTACCTCCTATATGTTGTCCCCATGTGTGACTAGTTGCTGATATAGGGAATTTCACTTCTGGCACAAAATGATCAGTTTTAGAAATTTGTTCTGGGCCTAAATAAGTTGTGAAAACATCCCTGTTATCTTGGAATTTTCCTGATGTTATCAAAACATTGGAAATGTGGTCAAACTGGTCTAAATAGTCCTGGACAATTGATGTGTTTGGTAAGTCTACTGGTGGTATGTTTGGGGCCTTCCCAGATTTGTCCCACTCTGCCAGAAGGTCAGTCTGACAGTTCATTACCATAAGACTATGGTGGCCCTGAGGAGGGTCTGTATAGTGCATTAGTGCATTTCAGTGTTCAACGCTGACCACTCCTCCATGTTCTGAATGTTGGGCACAGAAAGGTTTATTGGGTTCAATATTGTAAAAATAGCCCTGTGCGGGCTGAGGTGGTTTAAGTTGTATGTGTCAAAAAGATGTCAAATGTCAAATAATCAAACACCTGGACTATGGAGGAGGTTCACAAAAAAAAGAAATTGACA
>JBCAUG010016246.1:0-10907 GCA_038406175.1 Haplosyllis leylae
GGCATAGTTCAGATGTTTGACATTTGACATCTTTTTGACACTTTGACATCTCTTGACTTCTTTTTGACAATTTGACAAATTTTTGACATTTTGACACAGACATATAACTTAAACCACCTCAGCCCGTCACAGGGCTATTTTTAGAATTAGGTTTTCCAGCTGATCACTCTTCTTCCAAAAATAAATATGCTGTTTTTGACACGTTTCCAGAATGTGAAGCCTTGTTTCCATTTTGTTTCGCATTCTTTTCCTTTGATTGCGGTTGTTTCGTTAGAATTAATTGGTTTTTTCGTTTGTCTTCTTCTATAAGCATGAATTTACGATGTGTTTATACCGGTGTCGGTGGTTATTGGTGACTCGGTAGAGTTACCTAAGTGGTTGGATTTTGGTTACGGACGAATGTTTCAGATTTTCGATGATTTTTTTGACACTTTTCTCACACAAATGTTATGCATGACTGTTACATATCAATGTTCAAATGAACGTGGGGAGGGGAAACTTGGAAAACTAGGAAAAACTCAAGATTGCATTTTAGGTAGACAGGACTGTTAGTGACCATCTTGGATAGTAACCATTATTAGAAATCACAATAATGGCAATTATAACTCATAGAGTCAACATAGAGACTTGCAACATAAACTGAACCCCACTAAGTTTGGGTCTGTCTTCATCTTTAACATAGTGTTGGCCATCTTGGATGGCAGCCATTACCAGAAATCACAAAAATGGCAATTATTACCAGAAATCACAAAAATGGCAATTATCACTCATAGAGTTAATATTGAGACTTGCAACCAAAACTGAACCCCACTTACATTGAATTCGAAAAATTCCAAAACCTAAATGTGTTTCAACACATTCTGAGCAGCTTTGATATTTTGGACGACTTCTCCTCAAATGAGATAAGACCAGATTTGGCTTGATAGAAATTCAGACCAATTTTTTTTTCTGCCAGAAGAAAAAGTAATCAGAATTTAAAAATATTTGAACCAAAATACATTTTAGGAAATTCTAAGCAACATTTTAAAATTCATCCAATTAATAGTTAAACCAAAATAAATAGTTAAACCAAAATGTGTTTCAGGAGGTTTTAAGTAACTCTCACTGCCTGTCCAATTTTCAACAAAATTTTGGTGAATAATGGGTCTTTGAAAGACAAGAATTTTTAATTTAATGAAGAATTATTTTGTAACAAGAATGCTCACCAGCATTGTGTCCAACATCATCTGGTTCTGTGATTTAGCTGGCTTGATAGATACATAGCTAGATAGCTAAATAGATAGATACATTGCTAACTAGATAGATGGCTAGCAAGATAGGAAACTAGCTACCTAGCTAGATGGATACCTAGAGAGATGGCTCAATTGCTAAAGATATATAATTAGCTAGATGGATAATGGCAAGCTAGTCAAATGAATAGCTAGATGGCTAGCCAGATATAGATATCTAACTAGCCAAATGGATAACTAGATGGCTAGCTAAATATAGATAGATATCTAACTAGCAAAATGGATAACTGGCTACAGATGGATAGATATACAGATAGATAAATTGAGATGATCAGTGTTTTAAACGTACACCCTTGCTGAAGACAAACAACAATTGTATGGCGTTTATGCTCTTTCTCTTTCAGCACTTTCTGAGTAATGAAGGACATGCGAACAAACACTTACTTCAAGCTAGTTCAATGAGCAATATGTTTTTTCAGCGTGGCAGCTCTGACAGGAAGTAGCGCATTAATTGCAAACGATGTAGGCACACTCCCCACTGGACGACCTAAGTCACAATACAGGGAATGCAGCCACTTCAATCTGTTGCTGTTTCTGATGCTTTGTCCTCAAAATTGTTCTTATTTGTCATGGATGTCATCTACAAAATACATCCTTTTAGGACCAAGAGGATTTCTTCTGAGCATCGCCCTCTCGACCGTCCCAATGGAATGTCTGAAGAATAAAATAGGCAGTTGTGCTTCCTAGCCTTTATCAGTTACAATTTGTCAATCATTTGGTCTTTTTGACCCTGGCTGGTCAGCGGCCATACCTACTTCCAGTTGTGTGTCGACGACGACGGAGGCAAATCTTTAGGCTAATGTACATTTTATCCGTCTCAAAATGATATCCACGAACAAAGTCCGTTTGCCATTACTGAAATGGACGAGTTTGTCCAAGGTTAAGTAACGACCGGACGTCTCCTCCTGCACAGACCTGTTGACCGGGGAACCTGCCGTTAAGATGCTATGCGAATTTATTTCTGTTGTGTATCCAATTTGCCGAACAGTTTCTCATTTACGTTATCTACTGGAGTAATTTGTAAAGTAGATATCCCATCAGAATAAAGATTTGTGGATATTTTAGTGCTCAAAGGTTGAAGACCTGGAAACGAAGTGGAAAAGAGTGAAATTGATCTGAAGACGTTGAAATTGAAATGCGGTAACTTCATCGCGGCATGAATGCTGCAGGATGCATGATTGGACCAGAATAGCAAAGTAAATTGTTGCACTCCTTGGGTATTTGTACGCCACGACAAAAACCTTTGTATAGTGTTTTGGGTAATTTCATGTGAATGTGATGAAATTCACAAATTTTCTAAAACGTGACATTCATAATTCAGCAACATCTTTTCCCGACTCCTTGGTACATAGTTTTTACACACATTTAGCTAACTTTACGTCGGTAATCATCAGTTCGTTACATTTGTTATTCTAAGCCAAACTCAAGGAAACAGGCCAATGTCTGCTTATTTCTTTTAGTGATACGTGAGTTGCATTAGGTTGAGGCAAAGTTGCATGTTTAGCAATGTAGCACCAGACTCGACGAGTGTCACCAGTCATTACGGGCGGATAACAAAGGACAGTGTGCTCCCACTCATACAATATTTATCACCTGTCAACGCAACAGTATCAGCCTCTAATCAGCAAAAACGATCTTGTCGTCTGGGATGTAAATTGGTACGAGACCTGTATTCGAAACAAATTTCGACCGTGTCCTTATAGCCTTTTACATGATAACAATCAATGGCCATGCATCATCTGTTGATGAACAAGAATACGTCGTTAGAACCTTTTTCTTTTTCCTCTCTGTTCCTTGCTTGCCGATCTGGTGTTCAAATTCATGCACAGTTTGAACCTTGGTGTCTTTGTTGCACCGTCTGTAGGCTTATCTCATAAGGACCTCTTGGTGCTCAATGTACATAAATGCCAAAATGGTTCTGAATTGGGATTTGCTGATAGACTCATAATTTTGAGTTTACTACCCCAGATTGTGATCCCTAAAAGCGAACCAACGTTCCTTCCACTGAAAACGATGTCCATAAACAGTCGTTTTTGCATTTGGTATTACTTTTGTACCCAGAAAGCTTTTCATCATGTCAGATTTGGAAACATATGGCCGATTATGTGTAAAAACCTTCATCAAAACAGCAGCATAGCGTGTTTAAATTGTAATTTTTTTAATGGAAGCTCTGCACGGCTCATAGATTTGGTCCGCACAGGTGACTGAATGATGCAATAACGAGATGTAACTGCATCAACCTAGAGTAAATTATCACATGCATGGGAGATATGATTGTTTTAGCAAAATCCAGCCACTTCAATTTTTTTTCAAAAAAATAGATAATTTTGTTCCGAAATTTTGAGTCTACTTTAAAACACTTTCTTTGAGTTAAGTCAGGATACATTTAAGAATAGAATTACCCATTGCGCGCAATAAGGTACTTTAACAGCATTTTTCGTCGAAGACTGCAGTCATTGTTTTAATATTAAAAGAAATACTGGATGATTGAGAACATTTCTTGGAGCCGATGGAATTGCGTAAAGGTTACACATCTCGTCATACTTTGTTTATCGTTCTTTTGTACTTGAGATGGAACCATTCAATTTCCCATTTGATTTGACATCTGAGGAAATGAGCGAACAAATAAATAACTCCGTTTGCATTCGTATAAAAGAATGATTAGTTTATATTGAACAATGCAATTTACATTCACCGGATGTGGGTTGGGATTGTCGGTATCAGTCCAGAGCAACGTTAACGTCCTTGATGGGAAGATCTCTGCATCTTTTATAATGTGACTTAAATGATGAAAATATTTTGTTGAGGAAATACAAATACGCAGTGGGATGCAGGCTGTCACTTACATAGCCTTGCTCCTGTACTACAGTGATTGATATGATGAGTAAGATACCTAGTACAGCACAGTAGTCTAGCAAAGGAAACGGAATGTGCCATTTTAAAGATTTTAAAGTGTAGAAAAAAAGCATGAAATTCACCATTCTTTTCATTGCTTTGATGATTTCAGAAGTTTAAATCTCAGATTATGTGGGCAAGTTGGCATCCCATTTAACCGGTAATTGACTGTAGATCTAATATCAAACAACGTTAATAAATATTCCTCGGTATCAGGCAATAAATCTGATTTGGTAAGTTTAAGTCAAATGTTTATGTAAGGAATCTTGTCAACAAACGGGCCCGCCCCTATTTTACATTCACTCAATTTTGTACATTTAGTGGCAACTTCTGTGTTGTATTTAATCAATTTGATTGAAAATCAGTCGATGTTCAAATCTGACTGTTCCACCAATCCAGATGGTTGACCTAAATATTAATCCCATGTAATTCAACATGGGATCATACAAACATGCTCTTTTCTGGGGCATATGGCGTGTATCATCCAAAATCGCTAGGTATCTATGAAAAAAGAGCAATACTCATCGATTGATGTTGATAATCATACCCATGGGATCTTGTGCATGAATTAGATTTTTTGTTTGGACAAGCAGGTGTGTAGAACGGGTTTGCACAGAATCAACCTCGTGAACTCTGATGGAATATCGTTGAAAAGCTTGATTTCCGACATTTTTCCAGAAAAAGAAAAATTGTCACCGAAATGGTCATAAAGACATCATTTATGTAGACATTGTTTAAATGGCCAGTAAAGTCTGATTGAAATTAGTAAATTTACAAAGGTAAGCCGAATATGTTCAAATGCGGTTTCCCAGAAGGAACATTGTTCTCGCTGTAACTCAATTTGGTTTCTTATTAAATTGATATTTCTTTGTAAAAAACAGACCTTCCTTCATATCGTTTCTTCTTTAAGGGGGAAGTACACAGTTGCTTCACAAATGAAATTTTATTTTTGTTAGATGTGGCGGTTTAGCTAACAAGAGGGAATTCAACCTGACCACAAATACAACAGGCAAAAGCTGTTTTGCGTTTTCTCATGGTTTCAAACATTGGGCATTTATTGTAAGCTATCGTGAGGAATTGTATGCGATTTCTTCATGAGTTGTCCAAGGGAAATGTTGAAGCTGTCTTTTTTTGTTGCTTTGTTTTGGATGACATTATGGCTATAATTGAATGAAGCTGTAGATTGCAGCACTTAACCATAACAGTCGATCAACTGTCCTACACGGGACTTCAAATATTCCATTCTAGATCAAAGGACACTCTATTGTAGCGGAACAGAGGTACTGTTTAGAATCGTAGAAGATGATATTAACATCTAAATTCGGACACTCACAAGAAGAGATACAAAGTACCAACCGTTTAAAAAAATTAACAAATATAGCATCTCCACCAATAATCTTTCATCCGGAATGGATCATACTTGGGTGCTTCAGTGTCAAGTACCGAACAACTGCTTGACTTCGTTAATGTGATGAAATTGAAGTAAAAGACTCCATTGTAGACAACGAATGTAACACCAATGAAAGGCGACGGCACGTGAAGTCGGAGTTGAGATGGTGTAAAGGAGCTTCATAACAGCGAAAGAGACTCTTGTGTGGAAACATCAGCCGGTGTGAAGAGCCTCATGGGATAAACTTAGACAAAATTAATTTCTTTGGAAAGCATCTCAAACAATGGAGAAAGAGATGCAGTCGACAACAGGAACCCAGCAGTTGCCCAAATAAATCAGTCTCAAATGCAATATGTAAAAAAAGAAACCCAAATCATTTTCTGGTTGTTAACGGCGATAATGTGTGTAGTAGTTTTCTTTCTTAACTTTTTGGTGTTGTCTGTTCTGTTTCTGTGTTCAGTGTTTGTGTTGTGTGTTTGAAATCTACAATGAATATCATTTCAGACTCTGAGTTTGCCAACTTTGATTAATGTTGACGTTTTAAAATACTGAAACAAAAAGTGCAACTTCAGAAACCACAGTTAATTGAAGTTGGCAGCCCTCAGGAATTGCAGTGTTAAAATATGCCACGAACCAAATTTAACTAATTTAAAGTTTGAGAGAAATTTTATTTTATTTCCAGATTGAAGGAATGAATGCCTCGAGTATTCCAAAACATGATTTCAAGTGCGCCCTGAACGTGTTGTTTCTCTTTCTTGAAATTAACCTACACGTGTTTAAATTTTTTCTACAGTTTCAAGATGACCCTTTAATGTATTTATTAAAGTGATTAGGTGGATTTTTAAAATTTCAATGGTAAAACTGGTAATATGTTGGAACCTAGTTTCCTAGAATGAATATTCTTCTAATCTCGCATATTGATACAAACTCAAATTCGATTCATTTCGACAGAGTTTTAAAAGTTAATTCTTGTTGTTGTTTTTGTGAGGGTGAGGACGGACGGTATGTACAGTTGGACCTTATATTTTAACTATGGTCATTTGTTGATGTTCAACATCCTTGCCTCGTGATTGAATTTTGATTTGATTTTTGTTTAGGTTTGACCGTTCAGCTGAGAAAAAGATAGTGACGGAGAGCGTTCAGCCCGACCAATACTCGCAGTCCTCACTCAACAACAGACTGGGCATCAGGACGGCAGGGGGTGCTGTACAACCTTACGTGAGTATTAAATTGCAGCTGTAGTTCGAAAGGAAAGTAAGCATTTAGTAATGTCGCGGATATTAATAATGAAGAAGTGTGCACATGGAAAAGATGAAAGAGGTTTCCCTGTATTTAAAGATTACCTAGCCCAACTTAATTCATCTACTGCCAGGAAAAAACATTCAAAAGACAAACGTTATAATTTGCAATTATTATGTACCCAGAATAAATTTGTAATGTGAAAGGCACAAAATCACAAGGAAAGATTATCGGAAGTGCCCTGGTACATAACTATCTGTTTTTCACATCGACCTTCAGCAAAGACTATCATTCCATATTGATTTTATGTAACTATCAATGATGCCATGAAAGGACATACGCATTATATTTCTTATTCCCATGACCTTGGTGTTAAGCCTTCAATATTTCAAGCAAAAGTTGACGGAGTGACGGGCAAAGAGATGGGCTGGCGACAATTGTATTAATTTTTGCTGTAATTCATCAGCCGGATGAGCTCTAGAGAGTCACGAAGTGTTGTCATGGCAAAATATAATCTCTGCAGGAATGAATCGAGGCCTGTATTGCAAAACTTGAGAACAATGAGCCGTAAGGTAATATGCCTCATTCTACAGCCTTAAGTTGAATAGCTACACCCTTGAGGAAGAAAAACATCGCGAAAAGAGGACAATGATGTCATGGAAGGAACTTAGATGAAGATAAAGTATTATCCTCTTTCCCCTTCTTGGGAAAATTTCTTGCTTATTTTACACGTTCTCCTCGCGGACCTTCATTTTGTATGAAAAGAGGGTGAGGATATTTTTGTGAGAGCCACTGTAATGAAATATTTATGTTTTGCGTATCAAGTAAGTTTACTCATCGGCTTCTGCGTGGCTCTTTGACATTTCATGCGACTCTTCGAGCCTATTCCAATGTAAACCAACTGATTACAGGGACAGACAGCATGTGCTAAGATAGATGGAGTCTGCATTATCTGTGTTTGGGACTCCCCGCTCAAATATATGGCCTTGGATTCTACATCCATGGTGCCTGCGTGTGGAGAATTCTAATTAGACGAGAAAAAGATCCTGATAGACTCGTTCACTGAGGTTATTGGCAGTCTGTAACCTGTGATTTAGATATGTTCAGGAACTAAGTCAGCAAAATAGTTTCTCAACCATTTTTCATGTCCGTGTAAATGTTTGTTTGAACTGAAAATGAAATATTTTAACTTTTTACTGACAATTAGCTAAATTGATACTATCTGCTGCCAGATGGAGGTTGAAAGAATGTTGTCTTTCTCAGTTGATAAGGACCTACTTCTGTTGTAAGTAGGTTGAACTCTTTTAAATTGAATTGTTGTAAGTTTGCCCTTCAGCATCTCACAAACAGTGGAAGTGGTAAGAATTCCACTCTGCTGCCTTCCATAATATCTGTTTC
Source organism: Haplosyllis leylae (assembly GCA_038406175.1). NCBI lineage: Eukaryota > Metazoa > Annelida > Polychaeta > Phyllodocida > Syllidae > Haplosyllis > Haplosyllis leylae. The sequence goes on from JBCAUG010016246.1 coordinate 8,212, forward strand.
CCCTAATATTTCACTCACTCATTGCCCAAAATGCCTCCAGAGATTCACTTGAATCCAAGGAGCAAGCTGACCTAATTAACGAGCAATAAATATTAATATATTCGCAAAGTAAATCACAATTCTTAATGTGTCGGCAAAAACAGTATGGCCTGGCTTCTTACTGTGATAACCTACCTTAGAGAAAAAGATCATTATGAGAGTGAGAATTACGTTGATATATACGTAATGTGGGGCCTGTGCAAATCCAATGAAAATCTGATTTAGGAGTTTGATGAATTATTACCTTTTGAATTACATTGGGAAATGGGGTTATGGTGGAACCTGCTGCTTGGACTGTGTGTACTTTGTATGTTATTCTTATTGTGTGCCATATAACATATATGTAATGCCCAAGGATAAATGTCGTGTCAGTTCGGTGAGCCTGTATTGTCTAGAATATTAATGTGTGCAATCTGCCACGAAGGAACAAGAGTCACCATCGTATACCCGGTATGTATCCGTGCAATGTGTTTGTGACCATGGGACCGTGACGATCCCACTCGTGCTTCCAACTGGAGTCCAACATCTCAATACATTACAGATCACTGCAGTGCTGGGTCAATGTACACATTAAAGATTAGTTAGGTTTCCACGCTCAATTTTTGCTGTGAAACTGTTTGAGGTGCCTGTCAGTTCCATTCAGATGCTCTTCAGTTTTAGAATTACAACATCACTAAAACCTTATCTATGTAGCAATTGTTTTAAGCTCAAACGTAAAGTGGCTGTGTCATTTTCAAGAAGACCGCAAACGACCATCAAATGGAAGTCTCAGTACTATTGTATGCGTTGACTTTTTAGCCGTTCTCCTCAAGGTTGTGTTGTCATTCTGTGATTGAACTTGCAGATGCGTTTTGTTTTATTGGTAGACTATTTGATATACGTCTGCTTTAGAGGGCAATCAATAAAGTTGTCCTTCGTAACCTGTCATTCGGTAAAAAGTAAGAGACGAACGTTTAGTTGCTTACCACCCGCAGTCCAGAAACATTTGGTCGATATCCCGCCATTAGACTTCATCAAGGTCATGAATGCCCCTAATTTCCAAATGTTTGAAATTCAGTTGTTTGATCACAATTTCCAAATATTTAGCCGGGATTAAGTTCTTGACAAAAAGACTGTTAACACTTTTGAAAAATACCTCTGAACTAAACTACTGTTTTAATGCGGCATGGATGACGTTGAACTGCCAGTTTTTAGTGCTTGCAGTTGGATTTTTGGATCAACTTTCAAGAATGTCAAATTTACTTTTCCAATTAAGAGGTCTGCGTTGTCGTAGATTGTTAGTCTGATCTGAAATCTGATTCTTTATTGTCACTTTAGCCTGCTTTTCCTAGCCCAGACTGTACCAGATCGCCTGCCTGGAAACTTTAATAGTGACAGCCAAGAAATGTAATCTTTGGCTTAATTGATACAGTTTGCCACAGATTCAACCGTGGATGTTTAAGAGAACTTAAGTCAGAGTTATTGACGGGTAGGACCCAAAGTTATATGTAAGGTTTGTTTTGTACTGCACATCTCTGTTGATTTTTCTGTTTTGACATCCTACAATGAACTAAAAACATTCTCGAGAGGGTCCGAATTAGTTCTTTTGTGCTTGTGTTTTGTTACGTTATTGTCTTTGTTTTATTTATCGGCACATTTCTCTGCACTCAACAACGACGAATGCAGTGAATCAATAACACAGTCCCAAATAACCCAGAGGGTTTTGGGTACGTGGGGTAAATTTGCTTTTGAAAGTTGTTTCATGGGATGTCAGTGCGAGGTAATGAAAGCTGAAGTGCGAAGATGAAGTAACTCTCTAGTTTTGAACAAAAAACAATCGGTAATATTATACAGGGTCAACAATTCCTCGTTGATCCATTTCAGCAATCAATACCTTGACCGAAAGATTGGCATTATCCTGGAAATAGATGCGGGTTAATATGGCAGCCAAAACAAAAGTAATTGCAAGTGTGAAATCAATGTGTGAGTGGTTCAATTTGCATGTACATTTTAAAGTAATTTGAGCAGTTCATAGGTTTCCTATGATACCCGTTCTTGGCATGATCATTTATTTGTGGTATTTTTGACTTCGCATGAACCCACACTGGGATTTGCTGTAATGTAAGAAGCCTAGGACTTTTCATCTGCGGATACTTGGTTGAAGTTTGTGTCCTTCTGATATGTCCCTGAGTGTTTGCACAGAATACACAGCTCAGGTGGTTTCTGCAGAGTCTATACCCTGTGACTATGTGTTGTGAATTCTGATTAGGGTGGACAACTTTGCGACAGGAAGTGTTCTTTGTCTTCAGAATACTCCGTAAAAGAAGTGCAGAGAAGTAACATGCAGGGTTTTACGCTGATATACATTATGAATTGCCCAGTTATGTTTACTCACAATGTGCAGGCATTCGTTAACCCAAATTAACGAAAATGAAACGGTTATTGCTACTGCAGCAGATGGGTTTTAATTTCATGTCAGTGTGACAATGCATAGTGATCAAAATAGGCCTCACATTTGGTGAATTCAATCGGGAATATGTACAAGACAAAACGATGCCTAGTTGCAGCTTCAGTTTTTGCTGGCTCGTTAGAGTCAGCTTTTTGATTACTAAAGGGGGTTCTTAACATATGGGGAAATGGTGGAGGGGAGCCTTTGGCACTTTTATGATAATGAGACC
>JBCAUG010016257.1:0-10905 GCA_038406175.1 Haplosyllis leylae
AGTTCTCAACTCCTACTTTACTTCTGCCTTTTTTGTCCTGCAGGTTGTATCTAGAGGAGCCGGTAGAGGAGCCACCTACGCACAGTCTGCCGGCTGCACCCAGCGTCCTTCCCTATTACATGCAACCACCACCGGCCAGTATAGCCATACAACCTGGGACCAAATACTAGATGGCGCCACCGCGTACAATACACGGAAATACACACTAGAGGGCATCTCCGATGTCCTGTTCACCAGCGATTGTGTAATTGTAAAGGTCTCTTCACACCGAGCGACGCCATCACCATCAACTACGATGATGGGCAAAATGCATCCCATTCTGTCCATCACAGTACCCCTCAAAAAGATCAAAGAAGCCATCCATCAATATTACGGTGACGGAATTACACACTAGAGGGCAGCTCCGATGGTCTATTCACATTAGCGACTGTATAAAGGCCTGTTCACACCGTGCGTCACAACGCTACGTTGACGGGCGGCACCTTTGATCTTTTTGACTGGCACTGTGACGGGCAGGATGGGTTGCATACCCATTTGCCCGTCAACGTAGCATTTTTTACTAGGAGTCATCTACCCTCCAAGATGCTCTGTGTGAACAAGGCTTAAGGCTTCGTTTTAAACATCACAGTTTTTGTGAGTGGATACTTTTGACTGACACAATGGGCACTGTACACATTCTGTCCGTCAATGTTAAACTCTGATGTTAACGTTGACGGACACGGTGATGGTGACGTCACTCGTAAACAGACCTTAGGGACCACAATGATTGCATCGTAAAAAGATGGGTTCTAAACTTATTTCTAAGATTACTGTTATGATTATCGATCTCCGTGTGAGCTCGTAATCGCCTTCGTAATGTTGAAGAGAATCTCTAGTGTGTATGTAGCATAATGGCGGAGTCCGAAACCAAGTGCTCTATCAGTGGTTCCCGGTGTAATGTTTTCGGAATCTCCGTTTTCGCAAGCCCTCCCTTTACAGACAGTTGGACTCTACTCCAATAGACAAACAATGTTAATTTACAGACGGCTTTTTTTTCTCCAAAACTAGCAATGTTATAGGCGCTCCAGTATCTCTAAACTTACAGCCCTTACAGCCCTGTCTGTAAATTTACATGGTTTGTCTATGGGAGTAGGGTACCACTGCCTGTAAACTTGCTAAGGAGGGCTTGTGAAAACGGGGGGGGGGTCTGAAAACATTACACTGGTACCAGTAACTACGGTGAAGTGAACTAAGGGTGTAGCATCGATCAGAGCCCTTAGCCGAATGGTTAGCGTGTCTGCCTCTTACGCAGGTGACCAGGGTTTGATCGCCAGAGGGTGGAGATGCTGAGCATGTCTACTTAAATTAGGACCCACTCCATACCAAGGTATAAATTTGGTACCAGTTGAAAAAAGGAGGATTAGATGGCGCCTGCCTTTCATGGGATCTTGAGTGACACTGGTCCCATTACCACCATGGCCCACTTGGCCAATAAACTCACACCAAGGTTGGGTGAGTGGCAGGTGGGTTCCTGGCTGGAAGTTAAAGTGTGAAGCGGTTGTAACGTGTATTCACCCGCAAGCGCTATACAAATGTAAAAAATGACGTCATGTACGTAGTCAAAGTGCTATCTCATGACGTAAAATGACGTCATGACAACATTCTCATGTAAACAAATTCCCACCAATGACTGAAGCTTATATTAGGTCTCGTTACCATAAAACTGCCGCATGCTCCCCTCCACCCTGTCCCCATATCCTCCGGGGAGCTCATAGAATCAATAAGCTGACTCTAACGGGCCAGCAATAACTTTAAACTTTAATAAATGTCGTTCAGGGTCGTACCAATTGCTCTGCCCAACTGTTCTAAGCAAAGACCTAAGTAGAAACTTGAGGCTTTTGGTGCATCTACACCAGCGATTTTTTTTACCTTTGCGAAGGCGATTGTGTGGACAATTGTGATTCTTTTGTATCAAAAGATAAGATTAGTTCAAAAATTGGGTTCTTTGCCCAGTTTTGTTCTTGTCATTCCGTTCATGTTGTATGAAAGAATCATCAGTACAAGAAATTGTATTTGAATTTGTAATATTGTAATAACTCAATGATAATAGACGTCTTTAAACAGATTATGTATTTCGATGTGAAGGCTCGTTCACACTGCGCAATTCCGACTGCGATTTTTTCTCAAAGCAATGAATGCATTGTACCAGATTCAATGGAGGTGTTCGCACTATGCGACTGCGACATCACCAGCTCCCGGACGATCCATTGTAAGCAAAAACAAATCGCAGTCGAAAATCGAGCAGTGTGAACAGACCCTGATCGTTTTTTCTAAATTTTTGGGGGACATAAGTCCCTTTCTTGGGGCCACTGATACCTGTTATTGACTTCTGGTGACGTCACCAAGCTCTGATGGTTCCCTGCGGCAGGTCCGTCTGCCGACAGTCAAGGTGGCAAATACGTGTAGCACTAGAGATGAAACAAAAACGCCACATTAAGCCTTGCACAGATGTAACGAAATTCAGCCTTGATATTTAACCCAAAATTCTGAACAAAATTTATTCTGTGATGTAAAATAACATCAAGCCTTGTTCACACGTAACGACACCAAGATTTGGACCGAAATTCGGCCCCTTACAGTTTTACATTGTGTCAATGGTGACAGGCTGAAATTCGGGCTGAATGGATCCCAGACCCAATTAGCCCAAATTTCAATCCGATCAATTAGCACAATGCTAAAACTGTTATTGGGCTGAATTAAAATAACTCAGTTTCATTATGTGTGAACAAGGCTTCAGTATGAATTTATGGCTAAATGTTGGTCTAAACTTTGTTCTGTTTGAACACTATTTTAGTATCTTGTGTCCCATTAAGCCAAGCTTAAGACTTATGGCTCATTCACACTACCCGAACCGAGACCTAGACAGAGACCGAGAACATGACCATGAATTGGGTACAGAACCCAATGGCATCAGTCACTGTCTCCGCCACTGTCTCGGTCTCTGTGCAATGTGTACACCTTCACACAATCCTATACAACCCATTTTTTATTGGTCTAAGTCTCGGTCTCGGGCAGTGTGAATGAGCCATTAAACAAAAATATTTTCACAAACAGAGATTAATTATTTAGTGAACAAAGTATGTTTTTTTACTTGAGTGATTTATCTATATTTTCCAGTGCTGCTGCATTAGGGGAGCCCTTATAGTTCAAGTCCCAATTCAGAAGAGCTTACTTAAATTAAAAGCATGTTCACACGTACCGACACCGAAATTCGGTCCGTCATGGCAACAAATAGAAGTGTATACAAGGACAGTAATTTGGACCAAAATTCGGGCTATATGGGTCCCAGACCCATTCTGCCCTTCAAAGTGCCTGTCACCATCAGCACAATGTTAAAACCTTAACGGGCCGAATTTCTGGACAAATTTCGGTGTCGGTACGTGTGAACAAGCCTTAAGAGTTTTTTTTTTATTTCAAGCTTTGACATTGCCAAATATTTGTGTTTCTCAAAAACTCGAATGGATTTCGGGTGCATGAAAATGATATTTTGACAAATTCCACGTCTATACAAGTTTTGTCGTTACCAAGGAGATATGCATATAAAGCGACTTGAAACCATTTGAGGTTTTCTAGAATTAAATTCTTTAGGCAAATTAGACTACACACGTCTGTTTGGAAAAGTTAGATAAGTATCAGACTTCTAAACTAGTAATGGTCACTGTTATGAGTTCAATTCCCACTGAAGGCAGCTTAAATTTTTGCTGAAAATTTTATAACCCCCTCGATGTAAATTTTGTACAAAAATGCAAGAAATGTCAGATTTGTGAAGTATATTTTCTGAAAAACGAAATGGAGGCAGCTTTAATTTTTGCTGAAACTTTTTAAAACCCCTCAATGTAAATGTTGTAAAAAAATGTCAGATTTGTCTTATATTTGCGAAGTATATTTTCTGAAAATTGAAATGGCGACATACATGTATCCAATGGTGTGTTCACACTGCCCGATGCCGAGACTGATAGAAAATTGGTTGCAAAGAATTGTGTAGAGCTGTTCATTCTGCGCAGAATCAAACACCAAAACAGTTTCCTGGTGGGTTCTGTGCTAATTTATTCGAGTTTTTCCACAAATACCAGAACACAAAGTTGACAGATCTGGCAATTACTTCTAACCTTGTTTTTCCTATTTTAAATTTGTTACAGTCACTGATAAATTTGGTGATATATGCTATTCAAGCTTCTAATTAATATTATGTATCAAAAGAACTGACATGTCAATAAATGTACCAGAAAATAAAACTTAAACTGAAACACAAAAATGACAGATCTGTCTGGCCATAATTATGGAAAACCTCAATTGGTATCTGTGTCCATCTCGGTATCTGTGTCCATCTCGGTATCTGTGTCCATCTCGGTATCTGTGTCTTTCGGTATCTGTGTCCATCTCGGTATCTGTGTTCATCTCGGTCTCTGTGTCCATCTCGGTATCTGTGTCCATCTCGGTATCTGTGTCCATCTCGTGTCCATCTCGGTCTCTGTGTCCATCTCGGTATCTGTGTCCATCTCGGTCTCTGTGTCCATCTCGGTCTCTGTGTCTTTCGGTGTCGCGCAGAGTAAACGCACCGTAAAGCTCTGTTTACACGTAACCGAGTTTTTTCATAATTCTCGTCTAATTAGATGAATTTCAAATATAAAATTCTCAAAAAATTAGCAGACTTGACCAGGGATTGAACCCAGGCCGCTTGCTCAACAGTCAGGAATGATAACCTTTACACTAAAGTGTCTTCTGTGCTTTTGTAATACTGTAAATGGATCCTAATCCATGCATGAATAATTTTGTCCAATTCATCTAATTGGACGAAAACTCCTTCATTTTGAAAAAACTAGAACGTCTGGGTTTGCGTGTGTATGCGTCTGCGTTTACATGAAGTTTTCTATTGAGTCAATGGAAACGCAGACGCAAACGCAGAGAATGGGTTCCACGCAAACGCTAACATTATGTGTAAACACCTCCACTTGGTATCCTGGAGACCATAGTTTGCGTCAAACGCACACGCACACGCAGACGTTACGTGTAAACACACCTTAAGATATAAAATTATATATAATATACATAATTATATCCAAGAAGTGCATTTAATGCTGTATAATTTCAGTGCAGCGTCCCAAGTGGCGTTTTTCAATGTATGATCATGATCATAAAATTGTCTTTCATTCGAGTTTTTTTACGACAAGAAAACACTGTCAGAATTATTCATCTTGAAAAACCGAATTGCTGGAGAAATCTCTTATTCTAATTTGTTTAATATTTCAAAGGAAAGATAGTGCATTCGGGTTTTCCTGTATTTCGTAATTTTCTGCCAGATCCAGGCAGAATTCTGCCAGCATTGACATTCAATGGTTGCGACTCATTGTATGTCAATGCTGGCAGAATTCTGTCAGGATTTGGCAGAAAATTAGGAAATATGGGAAAACTCGAATGGTTCATCTTGAAAAACCTAACTGATGGTAAAAATCTCTAGTTCTGATTTGTTTATTATTTAATATTTTAAATGAAAAATATTGCATTGTTTTACTGTACAGCACAAACTTGTTCACTTATTACATGTCCACTTCACCCAGAAAGCAGATTACAGTGGAACCCACTTTGAGCGGCCACTTTCATAATACACTGAGCCTCATTTACAACGAATTGCGTTATTCCGAGTAATACAGTAGTTCCTGTTTACAATCGAGTGTTTCCTAAATTACCAGCAACACAAAGTTGACAGACCTGGCAATTACTTCTTACCTTGTTTTTCCTATGTTAAATTTGTTACACTCACTGACAAATTTGGTAGGATATACTACTCAAACTTCTGATACATACTATATAGTAAAAGAATTGACATACAAAGATATGTGTGAGAAATTTGAACTTAAACAGAAACACAAACATGCCAGATCTGTCAGATATACATTTGTATAATTACGGAAAAACACGAATGAGTTTGGTTACTACGATCAATACATTCGAGTTTTTTCCTAATGAGATTCTGTAGAATTCTACAGAATTTAAAATAAAAATTTGTAAAAAGTGGTATTTGAATCCACTACCTCTTGCTTGAGGGTTAGAGGTGCTAGCAGGGCACCACAGAGACACAGGTAACAGAGAGAACATTAAAATGGATCCCAGTTCATGCTTCAGTGATTTATCACATTCTATGGAATTCTACAGAATACATCTTCATAAGGTAAAACTCGACTGCGTCCTGCTTTCAACGAGTTCAGGTACTACGACCAGCCAGCTGAACGCACACATCTTTTTGAAAGAGCGTAAATTTATATTTGGGTATGAAGTTCATTTACGAATAATTCTTTGAAAGGAAATGCCGTTTTTCAGAATACATTATTCATTGTAAACGGGACCCAGTGTATAACAACAAAGTGCCTTGTGAATACAGTGGTCACTCAAAGCAGGTTCTCCTCGTGTATTTACCGACCGCGTACGTAGTACGAGGGGGGTTATGTTTTCACAGGTGTCTGTCTGTTAACGGGGTGGGGGGTATCCCAAACCATACACGTAGCCAGGGGGATCTGTCCGGGGGGGGGAGGGGTACCCGGGATAGGGCAGCAGAAGGAGCATTTGCTACACGGCGGTCGGTGTGCCTCTTGCGTTCACACAGGAGGACTTTCTTGTTTACAAATAAAAAGAACACAGACTTCAGCTGTAGCACTATGTGTTAACTTCGTATTTTATTTATTTTTTTTTTACAAAACAGTAACAACACAAATACTATTTACGGAATGTTAGAAATTTTTTTCTGGATATTTATGAAATTTCAAGGGATAACTTCTTGCGCGATACGAGTTCTAGTGCACAACAGAACCTCCCATCGAGTTTTTCCGTAATTGTCATTGAATTCGATAAATTCAATGAATTTAAAATTTGGTGATGTCACTGAAAGAAGGTCACCTACATTTAGTGACTGTCACTATGTAAAGAAGATAACATTTAGTCTTCATTGTTGCTTACTTTCTATGTTTTTTATTTTTGGCACATTATTAAATACAACCTGTCATTTGTAAATATGTGTCATAATTTCAGTCTATTTATGGAGAAACCTTGCATTTCATTTTATAGTGACCTGCTTATTTCATAGACACATCACTATTATTCTAATTCAATGAATTCATCCAATCCAGTGAAAACATCAGGGAAAAACTCGTTTGTGAAGCCCCATGGCCGTTCAAAAATAATGGACGTCAATTGAGTTTCTCCGTTTTAAATATTTTGCCTAACTAGCCTAATTATTGTAACTCTTAACTTTGGTGATTTAGGGTAAATTTTAAAATTTGTATGTTACACTATTCGCAATTATGCGTGAACATCTTACCATGAAAGTGAGGCCACTGTCCAAAGGAATTGAAAAAGAATTACATCTTGATGAAGCTGGTGAGATTGATAAATAAATTCTACGTCAACCCCTAGTGAGTCTGATGGGGAAGTTTTATGTCAGCTAGAACCTGGTGAGTTTGATAGGGAAGTTCTCTGAACTAGAACCTGGTGAGTCTGATGGGGAAGTTCTCTGTGAACTAGAACCTGGTGAGTTTGATAGGGAAGTTCTCTGACAACTAGAACCTGGTGAGTCTGATGGGGAAGTTCTGTGTGAACTAGAACCTAGTGAGTCTGATGGGGATGTTCTCTGTGAACTAGAACCTGGTGAGTCTGATGGGGAAGTTCTCCCTGAACTAGAACTTGGTGAGTCTTATGGGGAAGTTCTCCATGAACTAGAACTTGGTGAGTCTCATGGGGAAGTTCTCCATGAACTAGAACTTGGTGAGTCTCATGGGGAAGTTCTCTGTAAACTAGAACCGAGTGAGTCTGATGGGGAAGTTCTCTGTGAACTAGAACTTGGTGAGTCTGATAGGGAAGTGCTCTCCATCAACTAGAACCTGGTGAATCTGATGGGGAAGTTCTCCGTGAACTAGAACCTGGTGAGTCTGATGGGGTAGTTCTCTGTTAACTAGAATCTGGTGAATCTGATAGGGAAGTTCTCTGTGAACTAGAACCTGGTGAGTCTGATGGGTAAGTTCTCGATGAACTAGAACCTCGTGAGTCTGACGGCGAAGTTCTCCATCATACAGTGTAGTTCTCTTTCAACGAGAACCTGGTGAATCTGATGGGGAAGTTCTCCGTGAACTAGAACCTGGTAAGTCTGATGGGGAAGTTCTCCGTCACCAGGTGATCATCCTGGAAAACTATCACAATATTCACCTCAAACTCTGAAAAGGGAAAACAGAAGAACAACATTTAAAATGTTAAGAAATATCTAGGTAATTTAATGTAAGATAACTAGGGGTAACTATCCCATGATGCATTGGGACAGGACCTTTCAGGAAGAACCAGCCAGGAAGAGCTACCAGAGAACAAGGTTCACCCCTCTGTGAACGAACCATAATATTAACCCTTTGATCGCCTTCAAGGGGTTTTCCTGATTTTACCCTAAACATATTAGACATCTAAAGAAGCCATTTCATATAGAGCTTAGAAAAACATTAGGCTTCTTTAGATGCACATTGAATCATGTCATCACTTTCATTAGCATGCCATATACAGAAGTATAACATTTGCTGGGAACCTGTCAGAACCAAAATTTCTCAATCCAAAACTTTCGTTTTGTTTCATTAAGCAAATACTGCCAACCAGTATTATAAATAGCCATGCTTGTGAGGACAATACAATGTTGTCTTTTTGGTGTCTTTAGGGACATTTAGTTTTGACATCTATAGATGCGAAAGGCTATCAAAGGGTTAACTTAAACGCAAAGGTAGAGAATGAGTGGACAACCAAAGGCACAATCGAGTTTTTCACAAACACATAGAATTGGCAATATTGCAGGTGCTTTACTACTTGAAAACAAAATATCCATCGGTTATTTTGTGAAAAAAAATCGAATATTTAACTTAAATGTTACCACCCCTCCTGTGGTTGGGGAGGAAACGAGATGGTAGGCTCCCCACTGGATGGCTTTATTGTTGGTCGTTAAGGTTGGGCAGGGGAAGAGGTGTGGGAATACTGTTACTCAGTGGCTTTGAATTTTTTGGTAACTGGGGCAATAGAGGTGAAGTGGTGTGGAAATACTATGTATTCAACAACTAGGTTGCTAAGGTGATACAGGTGAAGAGGTGTGGAAATACTATGTATTCAATAACTAGGTTACTAAGGTGGACCAGGTGAAGAGGCGAGGGAATGCTATTACTCTACAACTTTGAAGTTGTTTGTTGCTAGGGTGGGGCAGATGAAGAGGTGTGGGAATACTGTCTACCTACCTACTTTGAAGTTGTTTGTTGCTAGGGTCGGACAGGTAAAGAGGCGAGGGAATACCATGTAGATAGGAATCACCATCCCTCGACACACGTCACCATCAGCGATCTGGATGTTCTGGATCTCGGTAGCTGAAAGACGGAAAAGACGTTCTTTAAAATCTCCACACCTTTTGTGAAGAACCTGAAAGTATAATCGGATCAGGGAAATTTTTCAAGTACATTACTGCATAAAGTGATAAAAACATTTGAGCCTCTAGTTTGGCAAGCACGGCTGTTTGACCATTGTATTTGAGGTGACCGTCCAAAGGAACAACAAATAAAATGACGTTTCGTCGTTGACCCAATTGCTGGCACGTAAATGACGTCATGACAACATTCTCGTGTAAACAAGTGAATGCAGGTTAAAGTAGGTCTACTTATCATAAAACTGTCAAAGGTTCATGTTAAGGGCTAGGACAGGATGTTAAAGTCACCTCGAAGTAAACAATAAGCTGACTCTACGAGCCAGCAATAATGGTATCACTAGGACATGCCACAAAATATTATGATTTGAAAACTGTCGTGGTTACTCAAGTTGCACTATTATTGGACGTTACAAGTGCTAAAAGTCTGTCATGAGGTCAATGAATAGAGAGGGCAAATCACCAAATTTTCTGTCGTAAAAGTGGGAAGTTCATTAAACTACATGTATTGATTCCAAGTAGATGGCAATATATTAAACTGACCCCTAAGATTTTTTTTTAAAAACTTTTTGGGGGACATAAGTCCCTTTCATGGGGCCACTGATACCCTTGTTTTGGACTTCTGGTGACGTCTGCCCTGGGTTTCAAAGCCAGGGTGGATGTCTCGCCTGCACGCTAGTCCTCAGATTCACCTCTGGTGTGACACCTGCCAACTGTATAGAGGTCAGCATGGCAGTTGAGCCTTTTTGATCCACGTACCTGCAGACATGTCCGCAAGCATTGGTGGAAGTTCGGGGCTCGAACCCACGACCGTCCGTGCCGCAAGCACAGCGCTGTAAAACCCCTAGAGATTCTACACATACTCACAGTCCTTGGCATACCCCTCAGCGCACCCACACGTCTCCACCCACACCAATTGTATCTCTATGGACTTTATGGCTGTTTCACTGTTTTCAACCACCAGCTGGAACCAAAAAATAAAACCATGGTTTTATTAATGGAGGTACAAAACAATAGAGGGAGCCTGTTCAGTAATAGTGATAAGAAATTGGCTGTAAATGGAAGGTGGACGCAAATCTGGCAAGAGAATTGAAATGACTTGCTTGGTTGAAAAGTACGGTCGTTAATAGCAGGCGGTCGTACAATGTAATGTCACAGTGAGATAGGTGCGCAATGTTTAATATAACAGCAAAATCAATTATCAAAAGTTGGCATGCACACATACCCACTGTACAGTGAAACTTGTCATATGCGGACACCTCACTGTACAACAAATTGTACAGTAAAACTTGTCATATGCGGACACCTCACCAGACAGTAAAGCTTGACAGGTTATGAAGATCAATCGGCCTTTTACTTACCTCGCCCGTAAAGGGTCTAGTTATATTGCAGGTTGTGGAATCTAATCGGCCTTTTACTTACCTTGCCCGTGAATAGTC
>JBCAUG010016268.1:0-10905 GCA_038406175.1 Haplosyllis leylae
CATGGAAAGCAAAAAGTCAGAAATTACTGATATTGTCGTTTAAGTCAGAAATTTGCGCTGTTCCCTCAGGGTGTTATATCGAATGTGGTTTTCCTTTATGCATGGTTAAACCAACATGTCCATGGTTTCATTGGGAGAGAGATAGATTGGAATAAAAAATTACATGCCATATAAATTGCGCATCAGGATACAAAATGATGCCAAGGTTAAGATAAACAATTTATTGTTAAATGCGACAAGTTTCAATGAATAAAATATGTACATTGAAAAGGGAAACTATGAAAAACAAGAAAAACACAACATTTGGATAAAAATACTTCCACAAGTGTACCATGAAATTTTCTTCCGCACTAGCTTTGAGGTATGATTTGAAGTGATTTTTGTTCAATTAATTTTTCAATGCAAATTTTTTTTAGTTTAATGTTATTGCATGATAAAACAAAAGTGTGATTTTTAAAAAGTTAGTTGTGTAAACAAATGCAAACAATAACTTACTGAATCGCACCTTTCACCTGTCATTTGTGCTTGTTACTCTTTTCAGGTAACAAAAAGTTTTTTATCTTGTAATGCCAAAATATTTGAGGTAGAAAAATACAGTTCTTTTTGGCAATAACTGTCCTTTATTTAATGCTTCAAACTTGAATGGACATGTGAGTAATAAATAGTACTCTGTTTGGACTAGTTTAGTAAGAAACAATTAGAATGCAATCGGTGTCAATACCCTGATCCAGTATGGATAGGCTCTGCCTGCTGAGCGTAGTAACCATGATTTCCATAGTAACCGTACGTTGTCTCACCCCCAGGATATGGAGGAGCGCCATAGAAAGAAATACTGGCGTTAGCTGCGTTGAGACCGTGCGGCACAGTCTGTTCTGGGCTGTGTTCATTTGAAGTAACAGGGGAGGCAGCTTCTCCCGCAATGACCTTTCTTCTCTTCGATGATCTGACGTCATCATCGTCCTCCACGGACGCCACAGACCTGTCACACCCATTCCATGAACTGTCCAATTCCGGAAACTCCATTTGACTTTCAGCTTTTACAACAGCTCTTGGTTGGTGGCCTATCATTCCAATTCCATATTCAGTAGCTGATGACGTAGGTGTCACGTGCAGACCAGGAGCTGTCATGTGATTTTGACCATAGAAGTGAGCAAAATGACTGTACAGGTCACTAGATGGTTGCGTGTTTCTGCTGGTGACGCCATACGGATTGTTGGGTGAAGGAACTTTGTCCAGACCTTTACCGAGAGTCTCTTCTTGCTGCGCAAAGGCAAGCGGAGATGGTGTACGTCCTCTTTTCACTCCTACGTGAATAAGAATGTTTGAAATGCACATTTGTATACATTTTGGGAAATTACAGACTCCGAGGCGCTGATACTGAGTCTTGTTTCTCATGAGCTTTACCGTTTTCGAGCTTCACCCTTTAACATTTATTTAAAAAATTCATTGTGTCATTTTGTTTTACCAAAAAATAAACTACTCACCACCAGTAGAAGAGATGGATACTAATCCATAGGGCATTCCAGGTACAGGGTGGTGGGAAGGCATCATACCCGTATGCTGAGGGTGCACTCCTCCTCCCCCGTACCCCATGTAAGGTGGCGACGGTCCTCCGCGCTCCATTCTACTGTTAAATTCAATGATTTAAATTGGTAAATTTAAGTACGGCTGCTAGTAAATACAGCTGTGCCATGAAACTCTTTATTGGACATCTGTAAGGAAGTGACGAAGATCTCTAAATCCCATTTTGTGTTCGGATGTGACTTAAAGTACTCACTTTTAAAGATTTTTGTTTTTACTGTTTAGAGTAAACTTTCTTTTGTAAACTAATTTGACCTCGCTCAGAATTAGCTACGGTACAAGTCAGAAAAGTTTCCTGGGACACAAGTACAATGGATTGAAATTGATTGGCTGTATTCACCTTTCGTAGTTGTCTCTGAATCCTTTAGCGAACGGGTTGTGATCAATTTTCAACTGGGTAATCTACAGGTAAAATTAAAATAAAAATTAACCATCACAATACAGGATAAAATTGACAGATGTCACATGAGTTGATAACATTCGAACAATTTTGACAGTCTAAGGAACATTTTGGCGTCCTCGATATTCCAGTTGCCATCAAACTCTGTAAAATGCAGCCCTCCCCCCCCCCCGCCCCTCCCCACTTGTCATGAATACACCCCAGCCTGAGCAATGTTAAATCCCCCAGAGCCCCCCCCCCATATGAGTACACCCCTTGTGCAATTTCAAACTATTGTCAATTGTCCCGGGGAGACAACGGGGCCATTTTATAGAGTTCGACAAGAACTGGAATACATGGGGAACACCAAAATGCTACAGTCTGAGTGTAAGTTTACAACATTAGGAAACTGTAGCAGCAATAAGCCTGTGAGTAATTGTTTCCAAATTATTATTGCAGGCGAAAAGAAACAAAAATATAGAAAGAGAAAACCGTACGTCTGTGTTTTGGTAAGCAGTAACAGCGATGAATTGTGTTTCAGGGAAACTGTGTGTCTGCAGATTGCGCTCCTCGTGAGGTCCTCCACCCACCTCCAACACGTGGATCCGCGGCTGGTACTTATGCATTGAGTTCAGCACTATCTGTAAATAGTATTCACAAAAATTTTACCTTACTAATAGATGGAACCTTTTCATTTTTAATAAATGCTAGATTTTCCCAGAAAAGTGAAATGAACAGTATGCAAAAATTGTCAGTGTTACAGAATCTGCTGATGTGATGATTACTATGACCATTTTAAAATTGCAGAAAATCCCAAAAACCATCTTCCCTTATTTCAAATAGCTAGTCATAGATAATACTTAAGGTTTTCAAGAATTCAGAATTCCTTGTCTCATTAGAAGAAATCAACAAGGCATTTTACTAGAAATTGCTGAAGGTTATATTGTTTATAAAAGGCTAACAGGGCGGTTGACTGAAAACCAAAAGATCCTGGATTTAAATCAGAGACACTCTTGGCAACTGGAGAATACCCTTGTATTGGATTTTAATTTAAAACGGCAAAGACCAAATTTTACAGAAAAGGGGAAATAAAAGGGGGTAAATATAGTAGTTTGACTTACGAATCCAGAATCACAGCTCTTGTTGTTGGTCAGTTTAAGTTTACCGAACACGATGTCCTGCTTCATCCAGTGCGCTCCTGTGTTCGGCGAATCCGGATGCAAATAAACACGTCCATCTGAATACAAAGAAAAATGTCAATTTTTTTCATATCACCTGGTAAAATACTCAAGTAAGGAAAGGTAAAAAAAGTTATTTGAACAAAAGTGGAGCTGTTTATTTTAAAATCTACACGTAAAAACCGCCGTTTCTATTTCTTATGTATTAAAATTACAAGTTCGTATAATACAAATAGATTAAGTTTGCGCCCTCCTCCGATCACTGTGAAAAATTATAAGCAATAAAAATATTTATAAAGACAAAAAAAGGTAAGGAATGGTTGCAAACTACTTTCAATATGTAAATCGAAAACATTTGAGCATTTGATAAAGCGTCATAAAATTTATCTTTCTGCTTCGAATGTGCAGAACTGCTATTTAAGTGCAGAAGGAAACTTGTGTAATATTTCAAAATTAAACAGTGTAGTACTGTAGATCTAGTTCAGACGTTAATTTTAGGCAAGTAAGCTTAAAACTTGAGGAGACAATGTTTTGTTGGGAATGGAGGGATTTAAACTGGTGAATCAAAACTCTTTCGCGACGAAAACACTCCACAAGGGTTTACAGACCAGCAAGGATGTCATTTGAAGTCCTAACACGACCCCTGTAAATGGATATCGTTCACACTCTGCTTTTAAAACTATTGAAGCAAAAGTATAACCCACTTGGTGGTAGTTGCTCGGCCTGTCCGCAAGCCGTCCACTTCCCATTCTGGAACTTCCAGTGGTTCGGATCCGCCAAAACCATGTCGACGAACACATTGTAGTGCCTCTGAGTATCCAGTCCCGTGAGGGAGAACTGCAAGGTGGGAAACATTCTCCTGAAACATGAGGTGTTTAACTTTGTAAAAGTTACCTACAGTTAAATAGTAGTTCATCCAATCCTGTTTGTAAAATGTTGTGTTAATGCCGTTCACACAGAGAACATTTTTGCGAACCTGGTGTATTTCATTTTGAAAAGTACTTTTGAGAGTAACCATGAACTATTAGCAAATGCAGTTGCGTTAGTAGATTTGTTAGTCATGCCATTTTTGATATCGCTAACGTTATCGCTGAGAACTCAATGTGAATGGACCTGCAGAATCGAGAGATCCTCTCGGAAGTAACAAATGTGTAATTCATCCGTTTTTTGTTTTTGCTTTTTTTGAGTGGAAGATGGGCGTAACAAAATGCATCCGTTAACAATGCTCCATAGCTTCTTTTCGGTTATCTTTGCAGATAAACTAAAGAAGAAATGATAACATGGCTTTTTACGTTTTAGTGTGGATCCGTCTCTACGACAGTGTTTAGTTTGTATATGTTCATTGAATGTTCAGGTTGAATTGAATTAGAATTAGCTGCCTTTATCTTTTGATGCAGTCTCCCAGTTACATCACAGGTTTAGGTCCTCTTACACCATTTCAAATCTCAGAACATGTAGGAGCTGCCAATGAGGTAAAATAAAGCTAATGTTGTCCCCTGGTTGTCCTTTAATGGACTTAAATTGAGGTAATTAATTTCAACTGCATTTTACTGTTACAACATATTGGAACAATTGGACTGGTACAGACAGTCGGATAAAGGAGATTTTGAAGCATTCAATCGTACACGTGCGCAAAATTCTCCTTAAACGTAACATGAAAGTTCCCTCCGTCATCTTGATGTAAATATTTATCCCGCGGCTATTGTTTCAAATTGTTTGAAGCCAAATTGTACCATTGGGATTAGCAGTACGATTAATCCCGGACCATACGACAAACTGCAATTATTTACCTGATACAACTAGGTGATTACAGTACTAAAACAAATAGCAAATATTTAAAAAACAAAAACAGTAGCAATTGCCCTTTGACATTTTCATTCAGAAAAACCAATATGGGTTCTCGCGACTTTTTGTCTTGGTCCTAGTTTAACTGTATTCCTTTGTTTTATTTTTTTTCAATTTTCTGAATAAACTTTTTACATTACCTGTTCATCGTTTCCTTTAATATATTTTGGACATAAACTTTATTTTAGGTACCTGGACAGCAAAAACAAAGCGGTCATAGATTCTGATCAACAAATTATACAACACTTCGTTCAAATTTCTAAATGACGTATTGAAAACATAATGTATAACCTACCTTCCTTGCTTGGTGATAATCATTTCTGTCGTATGTTGATAGAACTTGACCCACAACTCCCTATTGCACAGGTAGACGCATGCAGGGGCCGCGGACCCAGAGCCGGTGTTCCCGTTCTGCTGCGGCTGTGGATGGGCGATGGCCCCGGGCATCATTCCCCCTTGACCGGTCGAGGACGGTCCGGAGTACGGGTTATCCACCCTGGATTGGGCCACGGTGGGGGTTGAGCTGGGATACGGTATGTGGCCATTGTACAAGCTTTGTCCTGCTGGAGTCGCGCTGTAGGGAGTTGTAGCGTACTGGCCCGCGTAAATGTGTGGGTATCCATGCGGATCTCCCAGGACTGCAGGCTGCACCATATCCCCCTGTGTACCGTAAGCAACGTGCTGTTGCTGCTGCTGTTGCCGTTGTTGTTGCTCGGGGTGGTAAGGTTGAAGGGTTTCCAGTCGACACGATGACGTGTTACCCGTTTCGTTGTCTGCTGTTCCCTGAGAATCATCCAGATCACTGTGGTTCTGTGAGGAATCCAGAGACGTCTGGACCTGGAAGTCCGATGCACCGACCACCTGTGCATCGTTACCCGCGTGATCCTATTGAAAATATAAATCAGAATTAAAAATTGAAGTCTAACCGGTTTCACTGACTGACTTTCTTTAATTCCGCTGATATTAAGTTATTACCGACCGCGTACGTAGTACGAGGGAAGGTTATGTTTTCACAGGTGTGTGTCCGTCCACAGGGGAGGGGTACCTGAGCAAGGGGGGGTACCCAAGCCAGGGGGGTACCCAGTGTACCCTCCCCCCCGGCTGGGATGGGCTACACAGCGGTCGGTATGCCTCTTGCATTCACGCAGGAGTACTTTCTTGTTTTCATTGAATAAAAACTCTAGAGCAAAAAAGAGCACGTAGCTGTTGCCGCACTTGCATGCAAAAGCATTTTGACCATGGATAATAGTTTATTCACACTGCATGGGAACAGGACCGAAACAGATAAAAGGAACTGCACCAACACTATAGGAAACAATTGGTCCTGGTTCTTTTCCCTGCTTTGCAGCAGTGTGAACATTTTTTGATAATATAACAGGACCCGATGCTCTAGGTCCCGTTCCTTGTATCTGTCTAGGTCCCGTTCCCGTGCAGTGTGAATGAGCCATAAATCCTGTGTCGTCGGTATGTTAAATTTTTTTACGTTTAATACTGGAGGATGGTCAGATGTCTATCTTAATAGGAAGTCTTAGTTACCTGTGACTCTGCTGTTTGTTTCATCGACACTTTCTGTTCGGTGTAAGAGTCACCGGATCCTGGTGGCTGTGAAACCTATCAATTAACAAGGAAATGACAACATTGTCGGTGGAGCTGTGTGATTAATGAAAAAGAGAAATGGGTGTGTGAAAAGGCTGAGACAAAATCATTAAATTAGAAATTATTAGCAATGAGACATCACCTGAATATTTCCCGAGTATGAACTGTGCGAGCTTGCGACAGATTCGTCACTGGCTGTGGGTTGTTGAACAACCAGAGTATTGGCACCACTGTTACACGTAAATTCGCTGTTGTAGATTTGACTTCTTCCAAGTTGGTCGTACGTGGACTCCATGGCATATTGGAGGTCAATCTGAAGATCACCGGGAGAACAGTTTGTCTCTTGGCGCAGATGATCAATGTTGTCGCCAAAGCGTTTTTGCGGGTGGAAGTCGGTTGCATTTGGTTGTTGATAATTTCCATCTTGAGTTGCTATCGCTATCTGATGTTGAAATTCTCCAGAGTTCCTGCCAGGATGTTCTCCAGGAAGGTTTGCATCTATAGAACTACTCCCACCGTCGCTTCCTTCCGATACTTTCTCAGCGCCTCCTTGTTGCTGACTGACCGCTAACATTTTGTTCTCACCCAATTACACAAATTCTCAGTCGCCTGTAAAAATTTCTCACTTATTCGAATAACGTGAGAAAACGTTTTTCAAACGGCTTAGCGGGTTTTCACGCACAACGTAAGTCTCACACCTGTAGATTCCTCTTTCAACGTGATAATTTCTCCGATCCCGCTGATAATAATGCCGCACTCACAAGTTATGAAGTTTGTGCGAAAATCTTTTCACAGTTTGTCCACAATCAGATTTTCGGTTGAATAGATCTCCTTCTCGTTCCTTGCATGAAAACTGAATGAAATCTAGCACTCGCGATGTATGTACATATAAATACAAACGTGTGCATAGAAGTTGAATTTGTCTAATATTTACAGATTTAAGTCATGAAATTATCTCCAGGAGAAAACATATTTCAAACATATGTACGAAATCTGAAGCCCAGTGCACCTTTGACTACGAGTGAAAATGTCAACAATTATTTAAAGAAGGCATTCTATTTTGACTAATTGCGACTCTCACGCTTGACCAATTAGCACCCGAGCCAATTGGCCTTTGCCTCATATGCTATTGCGTCTGTAACGGTCCTGTGATTGGACGAGTAATGACCGCTTGTGTAACTGTTGTTCAGAGATATTCTTTTCAGAAAACAATTGTCATTTATTTGACTATTGTTGATCTATTAGCAAGAGATTTTTAATATCAACATGCTAATTGTTGCTACGCATGTAGCATCCTCTTTATGACGAAGAAAAGTCAGTGTTACAGAATGTATTGTCTACATTTCTTAATTAAAAGTTTCACGTTTATTTGTAAACATGCTACGTTGTTTCAATAGACTGCAAAGAGGTAAACTCGGAATATTTTCTTA
Source organism: Haplosyllis leylae (assembly GCA_038406175.1). Lineage (NCBI taxonomy): Eukaryota > Metazoa > Annelida > Polychaeta > Phyllodocida > Syllidae > Haplosyllis > Haplosyllis leylae. The sequence goes on from JBCAUG010016268.1 coordinate 8,010, forward strand.
AAATTAAATTTTCGAAAATTGTGCTCTTGATAAGAAAATGACTTGATGATTTATGTTTTTGAAATCCAGTGCCGTGAAAATATTAATAACAGTGGATGACCCAACGCTATGCCTTATGGTCCAAATTTTTACAGCGTTTTTCTCCTTTGATAAATCCTGGATCTGTAACTACATTGCCACAAAGCTACCGAGTCTTTCAGTTTGAGGAAAATCAACATGTGACTCTGACCTGTTTTGAGTCTACTGTCTTTTAAAATAACACTTTATTACTATAATTATTTGTGAATACATTGCCCCTTTTTTCAAATACTAATTACAATCATAGTAATAATATGGCGTTAAAGCAATAGCATGTACCATCATCTTCAATGAGTTGGGGTGAGCTTCCTGTCGAGGGTTCAGATGTTCATAAGTGCTGCATAATTTCAGCGCAAATTCGTTCCAAGTTGGGTAAAAAATTGTCTTCATTAAGTAAAAGAATTTCTAGTTTGTGTTTTGTAGAAAAGACGAATTAGAAGAGGGAAACATGTAGAAACTGCTGCGCACTATTTCGTTTCGTTTATTAAGGAAATATTGCTTGGATGAAACAAGATGAGGAAAGACCATCTTCAGAAAGGTGAGAACTTTTTTTTAAAATTTTTGTGAGGACACGAGTCCTTTTTGTGGGGCCACTGATACCCCTGTGTTTGACTTCTGGTGACGCCTGCCCTGGGTTTCAAAGCCAGGGTGCAGGGTGGATCCCTTGCTTGCGTGATTTCTCGCCTGTGCATAAATGTGAGAACTTACAAATTGTGAATTAAATCATTTGTCGACTTCTTTGGATTTGTCAAATTTTTGACAAAACACAAAAAATAATTAATATCATAGAATTTTCTTTTTTGAATGTTTCGTTCAGCAATCTCTTGATCTGTGTCTATTTGAGGCAATTAACCATTTGCTGCCACTAAATTGAGGGTCATTACATTATTGAAGCCTCACTTCACAGGGTATGTTCCCTAGATGGAGTACGGACTTCTCCACACGCAAACTTACGCAATGAGAAGCGAAAGGCTCTTCAATTAGACCATTGACTCTTATTGTTATGAGATAATTAGCTAACAAAGAGGAGGGTGGAGGGGTGACATGTTAGGAAGCTTGCTTCCTAGGTAGATCCCTACTGCTCCCAAGGGAGGGGCTCTCATAAAGGTACCATTGAATCTACAGTGTTTACCGTTGAGCTGGCAGGGTGTCTTTCTTTTTTGCTTTCAATGCCTTTTTGAAAAAAGGCCTATCGTGCACGAGTTATGTCAAACATATCGTGGTGTAGACCACAGCTATAAACGTTTTCTGGGCATTCGACGTTGATATTCTAGCATTATACTTTTTGGAAAATGTATGAATGACTTAATACACATCTACAGTTTTTCCAATATGGTTATTAATTAAACGATGAGTAAAAGTGACAATTCAGACAAAATAACTTCATTTCCTGACAGGACCACAGTAATACTGTTCACTAATGGTGACAGAAAGAGATAACTTCGTGATAGAAATCTAATGCTCTTAAAAAGTCAACTGATTGACATAATCTAGGAAGTTCTTACGACTAGATAGCTAACGGAACCAGCTGTTTGGTGGGGCCGCACACCACTCTCGCATTCAAAGCCCATTAACGTTGACCAGCAGGAATTCCAGTCTATTTTCTCCACGGATCCATGGGGAGTCTTTGTGTAGTTGCAGGTGTCCGCAGTGGGTTCCAAGCCATATTTGATCACCAGTGAATAGAAAATCTATGCACGAGTCTGTAGTGGACAAATAGAGATCACCCATAGTGCGATGCGGACTCCTTCTGAAGCGTTATCCACAATTAGTCTGCCCGTCAACCGCAGGATAAAATGACATGAAAGGAATAATTGGCATCGCTTAAGATCAATCACAAACACGCACAACTGCTAAAAACATAAAAAAAACGTCAACGTTGGTAAGATCCAAGTTTATTGCTGCTGTAATGTACTTCAATTATTTTAAATTGTATCTTGGTTACGACTAATTTTATTGTTTGAAAGCATTTCTTGTTTATAGCGTAGTTTCTATCAAAGCCTATGGTAATTTAGATATGCACCAGCACGGTAGTACATAACAAGAACCTTTTATGATTTGTGAAGATTATTTTATTTTAATACACAAGATTCACCGCTGTTAATATGTCCCTTAACGAAATAGGATGAGTTCGGTAAAAAAAAGTTTGCTTTAGATCTACTTTTTATTAGAAATTTGTCAAATGTCCTAAAGTTTGGAAATAGATGAAGTGCGGTGGCATCTCATTTTTAGTTGCAATCATACAATGGTTAACTAGCACTGAATAGTTCATCCTATTTGGTGACAAATATGATTCATTTAATTGTGTGAATTAAATTACATAATCTATGCTTCATAACATTTTTACCTGTTGCGACGTTTTCTGCTCCTGCAAACCAAAACTTTTAATACATCAAGCATCTTGAAACGTTGATATCTTTATTGAATCAGACTAATTCCCTGGGTTTTCAGGGTCACCCACATAGCTTTGGATAATATATGTCCTGATGGGGCAGTGGCACCATGAATAATGCATATTATCAAAGTGCGACTGTGATGAATGGTTGTGCTCGGACGACTCTTTTGTTGATAGAGTCTACAACTATTCATTTTTCACGTCTGACATTGGATGTTCATGTTCTCTATTTCAGATGGTGTCATGGTGAAAACCAAGAATAAATGGAAACTCCATATTTGCGTAATATAATTTTGGAAAAAAAAACTGTTTGTCAGGAGATGATGACAATGATGTTGTTTTGCAGATATATGTCGTGCCAGCAAAGCGAGGAGGTGCGCCTGCTGGCAGTCAACCTTAAAACTAGCCTCTCCTTCCAATCGG